>CAEMYA010000117.1:91303-118959 GCA_903131615.1 Diplodus sargus
TCAAGACGTGTTTGTAGTCTTTCCCGGGTCCTGGCTTTAGTCATCTCCTCGCTCTCTCTCTGTGCCACCTTGGCCAATTCCTCCTTCAGTATTGTCTGCTGATGTTCATACCTGCACACATACACAAATATACCATTGCTTCTTTCCTTGGCATACTGTCGTCAGCGGTTTAAACATCCTAACACATTTCCCCACAAGGGGGCAGCATATACCACCATATATATTTCACAAGACCAGACAAAGTTGTACTCTCAAATGACAATAGTCGCTCAGAGAGGAACATTGAGAGTAACTGAGAAAAAAGCAATACAAATAGAGATGGCTTGAATCGGTCAGGGAGTGACAAAGAAAAGACAACGTGCTCATCTCATGTATATAGCTTCAGTACGGGGTGCTGACTCCTTCTTGTAGTGAATAAACACAAGAAAAATAAAGGACAGCTCTCCCATCAAACTGTTTATTCTAGCCACACGGACGTTTCAGGTGGGACTCTGGAATCTCCTCATTCAGTCGGTTTGGAATCAGAGTGTTGAGGAAGTGCATCCGACAGGTTTCTCTCTGGAGGAGGATTCTGTCCCGGTTTGCACCTCTCTGTGGCATTCTCACTGCCTCAACGCCCATATAATGTTGTTCACTCAAACTGTGGTTATGACACTTAAAGTGCCTAGCTACTGAATGATTTAACATCGAAGTTACAAATAGAAAACTTACACTCACAGCTTCTGGTTTTTAGCTACTGTTTTGTTTTGCCTACATAAGACATATAACATTTCAGGGTTCAGTTTGATCTCCGGCACCTTTCTTATTGTATTTGTGATAATGCCCTCAGATTCCACAACAGGGAACAGATCTCATTACAATGTGAGCAAATCTGTACGTAATTCTTGCTGTAAAAACTTTGTTTTCAAATGCTATAGCTTAGCTACTTATGGAAAAACAGCAGCAAAACATGCACATGGGATAGGTTATCCTTAAAGACATGTTTAATCCTGTGAAACAGTGATTTTGGTTTCTACCAACAGAAAAATGAAAAGAAATGAGGAATGGTAAGTGAACTTAGTTTAAAAATAATCAGCAAACAGCATAACATCATGAGCCAAATGGGATATGTGAGTTCTATGCTAGCCATGATGGCTTCCTCCAGATGATGATCTACTGCAGTTGAAATGATGGTCCTGGAGCAACTTTAATCATGTTGGCGATATCAGCGTTACTGTCAACAGTTTCACACATGAATGACGCATCTGAAAAAGCTCAGGCCTACTTGCTGGCCATTTAATTTCAGATGAAACTCGAACATGAATGTTTATAGGAGCTGTTGACTGAGCGTTTAAAACTGTGCAGAATAGTAACTACAGTGTTTTGTTCTAGTCGTTATGAGCAATGTAAACTAAACCAAGACTCTAGAGCAGAATAGAGGTTCTGTTAGCTGCTATACACAAAGTCTGGCCATTTTCACACATCCATATCAAAGTGACTTTTATCATCGAGGGCGTATGTATGTTTACCAGACAAATGTAAAGCAGATTGAATTTTTTGTCAACAAATCAGACATTTGCTTCAACCCACTTTCTCTGTTCTTCCTTGGTGTAGGAGGCTGGTTTGCTCGGGTTGGACTGGGCTTTGGGTTGGGCCCGGTGCTGTGGGCTCTGCTGGGGACGAGGGCTTGAGCTGGGGCTGCGAGAGGCACCTGGACAGAGAGAGACAGAGAGACAGAGTGGATGTCAGAGGGCAAAACTGTAGCAGAAGACACACCTTTTTTAACTGTGGCAGTTTGGTGTCAGACAGCCTTACTAATACCTAATATATAATCAGTGCATACTGTAGTTAAATGTCAAAAACCTGAAACCTGATTATCTAAATTGAGACTGTCCTTATTTTCTTGTGAAAATGACAGGAGCACTGGTGTAATATCAGCTCCTACAGAGAATGTTATATGTTGATTTATGTTGATGGGCAAGTGAGTTCCTCAACTCTGTTTATAGGTTCTCTGTTATGCAGTCAGCATATAACTTGTGGAACGCTTGTCTGATTAAACTTGTGGGAGTTTCTGGTGGCTTGATTGTATAACCTGTTTCACCGGCATGACAATGGCAGTGAAAAGCATCTTTGACTCAAGGCCAAATTATCTGTCAGAGTCATCTTTTACTGAGAATTATCTTGAATTCGAGCCAATGCAGTACTTGTATTTTAGTCATTAAATATACTACATTCACTGATTATGGATGGAAGGATTTCCAGCTGAGAGATTCAAAATAGAATAAAACCATATCAGTCAAGCTCCAAACATGATGGATCCATATTTCCCATAATGCATAGTGGTTACCATGTAGGACCCCTAGGAGGGCCCGGCTGTGTCGCAGGGGTGGGGCGTGAAAAGGCTACCAGACAGCCGAAACAAAGATAAGAAAATATGACAAGGCATATCTCACCCTGGGCTTCACCAGTTCAACGGCGGGCAATGAAGAGAGACTTTTTCCTAATTTAGTTTTTTTTTTTTTTTTAAATAAATTCTGAAACTATAGTTATGTGCAAAAGGGGAGCCCTGCAGAAGCGCTGTGGGAACCACTGCCATCATAGAAGTCAAACCATCAATCTTTGCATGCATCAACAAAACAATCTTTCAACCATCAGGCTCCCAGTTTGTGACACAGCTATCCTCCAAACTGAGTCTTCAACAGGGTTATTTTCCCAGACTCTGACAAAGATCCAGAGCCACAAAATACTTTATACAACTGTATTAACTGACTGAGTTCACTTGGAAATAGTTTGCCTAAAACTTTGATTTTAAAGCGACTACTCAAAACATTCAGTTTTAGTTGATTCTAGGGCCAACTTTTGACAAAAGCGGTACAACACCAGCGCCTGCTATCCTAAAGATCTTTGCTAGTGACTTTTGGAAGAAAGTGACAGAGAGATCTTGATGAGGTAATGTATCTATATGTGATTTTATATTAAATATGTGTGATCGTACCAAAGCACAGGCATTAATAATAACTGTATGATTAGCAGTCTTTTCGCTGAATCACAAGATTCTTTTCAAAAACACTTAAAAGTTCCTCATAGTCTCTTTAAGTATTTTAATTACATGTACATTTTCCATCTAATTATATAAGTTAAGTCAATGTAAAGGGTCACGTTTAATGCCAAGTTTTCTATCATGTTGTTCAAAGTGTATGACTTAAATAGCTATGTGTTATTTATTACAGAAGACAGAATAGCAAGCTTAAAATCAATTTCTTCTAGGTATAACACTTGAATCATAAACACTTAAACAACAAATGTTTCTGTAAAAGGTCCCCTCATCTGTATTTGTAATAACTAAACAAACATGAAAGGTTTATACATATGTTTGCGGTAGTTTAATTTAGCCAGACATAGTTTATTCACATTGACTCAACATGACTTTAACTTTGAAATCTGACACTTTACCGTGAACTCGTGCAATAAAATTAGATAGACTTTTTACATGTAAATACTTACCATCACTGTTTTAGGCAAATACTTCTGTCACGTTCCCCTGTCATGCCCAATGGAACTTTAGGTCCATACATTTGCAGAAAAAGAAACAGTAATTGTATTTGCGGGACACACGCTCTGTGCACATACAGCTTTTGAATGTGTTCTTGACAACGTAAACAGATCCTGGTCAGCCAGCAAACCTTAGTGTTTTTTACTGGAAAACCTGTTGTGGGGTAGCAGTGAATATACCTGTGTCTTTCTGAGGGACTGAGGCTGATGATTTGGGTTCTGGAGCAATGTTGGCTACTCCTCTCATCCTCTGGAGGACGTCTTCTGATAGCTGAACAGACAAAGAGACGGGCGAGAAAATCAACACAGAGCTGACAGCCTAGGACTGCCGCTAAAGTTGAGAAAGATAAACAAAGAGGAGCCTTTCTGCAAGTTTCAACTAACGTAATAACAGTTTACTGGTGTATAAAGCACACCATGCACATCACGTGGTGTCGTCTGTATTCAAAGATCCTTTCATCTTTTAAAATGCTCTGGGGGAGACAGAGGAAAGCTGGAGGAAGGCAAAACACATGGACCTCTACAGTGTGTCAGTGTGTGCATGTGTATCTGTGTGTGTCCAGGGAAATGATTAAACATAGCTACACCAAAAACCACAGTAGGCAGCACAAGCCACTGACTCACAGTTTCTATGACTCACAGAATTTGAATGTGCAGGCACGGCTGGTAAATGGGATTATCTGTGAGGCTCTTCTTTTTGGAGTTTTACAGTCATTTCCAGCATTCATTATGATGCAGGGAAGTACTACAGCTATAAACTGTTAAACTCAAGCCTTTCAATCAAGTTATCTTTTTATATTCAAGTAGCTGTTATGCAGTACTTGAGCGGCTGAGGAAAGCCAGGTCTTAGGGTGCCTTCAAATCCTACAGAGATTTGGACAACGAGTTCTCATATTACTTAGAAATGCAACCTTTAACCCTTCATTTTGAAGGCAACCCATAATGAAAGATAAGAGACAACACCAAGCTGAAAAGCGCTCCGCCACTGATCTCATCGAGTTGAAAGTTTGTGACCACACCCAGCTTCACTGTTGGGTGTGGTCAGACGGTTGCTTTACCTGCTGTGACCACTCTCAGCAGGCTGTGAAGGTCAGGGTGCACTCAGTAAACCCTACATCTCTGCAGCAAGGTGGGAATCACAACCACCTGAGGTCAGCAATTAAAAGTAACATTTTAGGATGGTATTAAGTTGCACTTTATCTGTTACGGAGCAATCCTTTATCTAATCCATCGGATGTTGGTGAGGCAAAAAAAAAGGTCAAAGGCTTCCTGTGTTCATTTGTTGAGAGTAGTTTTCATAGACTGTTGAAATAGTTTTGAGGTGTCATATGTGTGTTCCACACAATCTCATTGTTTCAACAACTCCTGCCTGCGGAGACATGAAGTCTTGCACTTCGTTAATGCACATTAGGATTATGAGGGCTTGCTTTCACACAGCAAATCTCTCCGGCTAATGTAAAGGCAGCAGAATCAAATTCATGTTATTACATGACTACAGAGAGGTATCACAATCAGAATTAGAATTGCTTTTACTGCCAAGTAAGCTTAAACATACAAGAAATTTGCTGTGGTCTATAGGTGTGGAACAATAAACAATACTAAAAGCAATTAAACAACATAATAAAAAACTCCAGATTTGTCCAGTAGTGCAAAAAGTTTGACCTACATTGTGCCAGGTCACCATAGATACAATGATAGAATAACAATAACAATAGATAATAACAATAACAATAGATACAATGCAATGCAATCAGTGACTAAAACATACATTCATGTCATTTTAATCTGTCTATCTGTGTACATACAAGCCATAATTGTAGGCTTTACTAGTGACTACATGCAACAGTATCTAAATGTAGAGTAGCTTGGTATTCGTGGCTACAACTACAACTGTACTGCCATTTCCTTGGTTAATCATGACATCGCAAAAGTCCCACATTTACAGGGGACTTGAAGGCAGCAGTGTCAAGAGGCAGAGCACAGCCCACCAAACTTCATTCAAAATCTGCCGATATAAAGCCATGGCTGGGGAAGAATATTCCCGTGCAATGGCTACCTGAACATTTGAGACCACTAAGATGCCAATATGAATCTCTGCTTGATTTAGCTATACATCCACTGTGTACCTGACATGTTCCAATAAGAACTGGCAATAAGAACGATTGGTTTGCCTCTGAACTGCTACCTGACCGTGTTGTCTTTAACGTTGTTAGCAAACGCTAGAGGGTAACCGTGGAAGCGTGGAAAATGTGTTATTTATCATACATTTAGTCGTAATTGGTGGATAATATATATGCCGAATGTACCAGAAGACCTTGAAAGTTTTCAAAATACGGCGGTCATCTGCCAGGTATGTTCCTTTACCGATAAGCAAGGCGCATTTCTAAATGGGGCTTTTTGCAACAGAAGTTTGGCGTGACGAAATAGGAGCATGTTCGAGGTTGTATGTCATCGTGACCCAGCCCCTGCATCCCTTTACATCCTCCCCACTTCAGCAGCCGCTTTAGAGGTTGTACACTTTACGTCAATTCATCTCGGAATAACCTAGTAACTTTATTTGCTGTGTAGCAACATGCTAACGGCTAGTTAGCGCTGGGCGTAACATTAAAGTAACGTTAGCATGGCTTATCAAACGCTAGCTAAAATAGCATTACCTTGACTCCACGAAGAATCCTGACTCTGTCCTCATCATCGACACCGAAGGACACTTTTCTGGTCGTACTCTCTCCTGAGCCCATGTCTTCTGACGTTAAGTGACAGCTTTCTTTTGTCTTGCGTAGAATAACGTTACTAACATGGAATAATGTTAGTGTCCTGCCCAATGACAGAATAAGTGACAGATGGGATCTGGGTTGCCAGATTCGTCTTTATCATCCCCCTCAGACAGATCTGTGTTAAACTAGTTTGCATTAACATGGTAATGGGATGAAGCGACTCATTTGCTTTAATTCAGAACACAATTCGTGTCTGCCATCATGTGTACATGGTGTGTGTTTTATGTGTAATGAGAGACAATATACACGATGGAACCGCTGTTCTTACCTATCACCAAACCTGGCAACCGCTATTGTCAAACTATAAACCAGGCAATAAATGATCTCTCCAGGGACACTCATACATATATATCCATATCCATATCCATATAAAGTCATTCATTCAAACAACTACACAGACATTTTGTAAACAGACACAGAAACATCATCATCGGGGTTTATTTGTTGCATAAACAGAAATGTGTCCCATATTCAGCCTAAATGTCAGCGTTCACGCACATCAGTGTTTACTGTATATAAAGAAAATAACAGTCAAACACAAAACACATAGCAGACCTGAGACAAATGGGAACATGCTAGATACAAAAACTAAATTAAAAAAAAAACATCAACACACAAATCCTCCAAAATTAGATGAAGCACCTGCACTGATCTATACCTATAGTCCACAGAAATCATCCCTAATCATGAAGAAAAAAATACATCTTTGTAAACAAATCTTGTGATTAAAATGCTCAATTGCCATTATGTATGTATAATACAAAGTTTTATAATGCCATGCAATAATAACCAAAGTGTTTATTTGCTTTCTCTCAGTGCCCGAGAATTCAACTGTGGCAGCCAAAGTTCTGAATTATGGGACATGACAGCTGCAAAACACCATCACTTCTCAAAACTTATATCTAATTGGGAGAGTCAATTTTCCACCACAGTACCATTACACATGGTTGCAAAATTTTGAGCCCATCTGCAATTTTCACTGTATTATAGAGGTGGGTGCAATTCATCGATGTGGCGATGCATCGCGATGCCTCACGTGACGATTTGGCATCGATTAATTAACGTCGATGCTTTGCCGCAAGACCAAAACAAAAAAGCATCTCTCCCTCCCTTCTGACACCGTGAGTTACCATGGTTACCATGATTATTAACAGTATGTTAGTGATGACAGAAAGGTGATAACTCGCCATCAGACTGACAAGACTGCAAAAGTTGCTGTTTGTATGATGTATTTTTCTGTTAAACGATAAGAGGCTCACTTTAACAATATTATTATTAATAATAATTAATGATAATGATGATGAGAAGAAGTAGAAAAATAGCTTGCTGAAAAGTTCTGTAGATGGTTGATTATTTGAAAGAATAAAGGCTTGGCAAAAAATGGTACAGTTTGATTTCCTAGATTGAAAATTACATTGAAAAGACAAAAATCATTTTAAGTGTGAATAGAACAGCTGTTCAGATCATCCTCCTGTAAAACACTGTTGGTCGAATATTTAAACTCGATGTCTGCATTAGAGAACATGGTGTGACGTGAGGCTGTAAATCTTATCTTATTTTTTAGCGCGTGTCAAGTAACTTGCCCTGTAACATGTTTCACAAATTACAAATTGGGAATATGACTTGGCTACAGCTCGAAAAAACATTTCAGTCAAAAGATTTTTTTTTGCTTTTATCCCTTGGAATATGGCATTTTTTTGGTTAAGTTATCCTATCCATAATCCAGACTGAATAAGTTGAATTATTTAATTTTAAAGAATGCACTTTTGTTCCCTATGGCAGCTTTTTGAGTTAATTGATAGGCTATTTATTTACAAATGTAGCCACAGATGAAGACAAAATCAATCTTGTATGGAAAAAAGCATTAAAAATAGCAATAATCGAAGAATCGTGGCACCAATAATCGAATCGAATGGCAATCGTTATAATCGAAGAATCGAAGAATCGAAGCTCCCATAATCGTAATCGAATCGAATCGTGAGGTACCCGTGTTGGAACACCCCTACTGTATTATTATAAAGATTTTAAAAGGAAATTAAAGCATAAAACCCTAAAGTACAAAGACAAGGCCTTAGTTAATTTACTTGTTTGAACACCAAACTAAACTCTATGCATGGAATGTATTGAACAGTTGTTGTGTTCACATACCACTCTGCAGTGTGATCCATGACTCCACTGTGTTTGAATGTATACTGAATGCTGGGTAAACTGGCTCCCTAAACACAGCCCTTAAGGTGTGGAGGTGTTCCCTACGCCCTCTGATGCTGCTGAAGGTCAATGTCCCTCCCTCATAGTCCAGTGCTATCTCAATCTTAAGCGGATGATAGGCCACTTCCCCCAGAACAACGTTACAGGAGGACTGACACACTGTCATCTTGTTATTTTTCCACTGCAGGCGCCACGACACAGAGTTGTGTCCTAGTCGACTGTGATCACCACGGCGAGGGATGCTCTTGTAACACACACCAAGGGACCACATGGTGTTGGCCCCAACTTCTACCACCCATACGTGCTCGCCACCTGAGAACCCCTGGGTGCACAGAACCTGGGGTGCGCTTGTAAAACGCTCTGGGTGTTCTCCATACGCCTGTTTGGAGGGGCTGTACTTGACCGTGCGCAGATCATTGGAGACCATCAGGCTCGGGTGGGCAGTGCAGAGGTTGAAGGTGAGGCTCAAGGGGTTGAGGAGGCTATGAAGGGAATCCAGGAGGCGGGTCATTTCTGAGCGGAAGTCTTGTGTTTTGAGGTCAGCCTGGAGACGCTTGTTGAGCGGAGTCTTTAAGGGCGCCGTGGAGGGAATGGCTCCTGTGGCAGCTTCTCTCAGCTTGTGATCAATCAGCACGAACCTGGAAAGGAAAACATATGAACTCAGTTGATCTCCATCGTGAAAACTTTCAAATTTCAAGAAAATTGTTTGTATTTTTGTTTGTGTTCAGTGTTTTTATTTCAGAGAGGTTTTGGTTTATTATGTGCATTTATTCATTTTAGTATAAAAGTTTTCAGTTTCACCTGTGTATGAACATGCATGTGTCAATCTCATTGAGGGCCTGTGTGGCACTCTGCTGGGCCTCCAGTAACTGCTGCTGTTGCTCTTCGAGTGCACATATCCCATGTTGCCCGTCCTTTCTGCGCTGACTTCTCTCCTCCTCCAATAGTATACCCAGGCGCTCCCTGTACCTGAACACAACACAACAACAGCACATCAGATAGGGTTTAAAATAGGAGCTTCAATGAGCAAACATTTATTATTTTAATTATTTTCCCCATTCGAATATAATTATTTTTCTATTATTACTAGTAGAGCTTTCATGGTTCTCTAAATCCTTGAGTTTTTTTTTTTTGTTTTTTTTTTTTATTTCAGCACTGATGACTGTATCATCAGGATTCGTAACGATCCAGAGATCATTGGTTTAACGTCCTGACAACTGGCAGTGACATTTTAAAATTCATTAAACAATATCGAGGTATTTTACAACAACAGCTTGACTTCATCCTGGGAGCCAGTGTTGGGGAAGCTACTTTGGAAGCGAAGCTTGTAAAACTACATGTAGTTCAGCCTGGCAGTAGTTTGAACTACATTTCTACCCCTGGAGAAACATTTCTACCCCTGGAGAAATGTAGTATGTAAAACTACAGCTAAAAAAAGTAGCTTTTGCAACTACTTATACTCATTATACTCATTTAACTCAGCGTTTAATTAAATCAACATATGGTGTATATGAAACAAAATATAATAGCCTACACATGCCAGCAGAAATTTGCCTCTAAACTCAAGTTTTATTTTTTAAAGAGGATTTTTCAGAGGCACTAACACTTAGGGACTAGAACTGGATGACAGGGCAGAGTCGCTTGTTGACACAACACATGAGCAGTCTCTCAAAGTCTTTATCATACAGCCGGTTGCCTTTGGCACTAAAAACATCTTTACCAGCACTAAAAAAACACTCACATGCTGCACTGGCTGGGACACCAGTGTTGAACTTCACAAACACTTTGGACATTTTGGGTAGAGATTTGAAAGCATTTTGTGGGGACTCATCTGGTGACTTTACAAAGGCTTCCACCTTATACGCTTTGTCATCAAAGAAAAATAAAATAAAATGTATATTATATAGGTCTTAATCTTATTTAAAAAAAAAAAAAAGATTTCATGTTATTGGCCAGAATTGTAGTTTGAAAATTAAGTAGTTAAACTACAAAAAATGACCCAAAAAGTAGTTGAAATACTTAACGCAGCACAAAATATGAATGTAGTTTAACTACCAGCAAGTTACAGCTAATTGTAGTTAAACTACATGTAGTTTAAGTCTCCCCAACACTGCTGGGAGCTGTGTGTAGAGTACAGTTTTAAAGACTCACCATAAACAACTCAAAATAGAAATTCAGTTTTTTTCAAAGTTCAGTTTCTCAAATTTGTCCAGAGTTTAGTTGGAAGTTATTTAGCTCTAAGCTCTAAGGCCAGGTTGGGATGTTAACCGACAAATTATTTAAGCACAATTGTTACTTTAGTGGTATTTCTAAGTACAACAGCCTGATCAAACTGACACGTTTGAAAAGAAATCTGCTAACATGGTGCTGCTGATTATGCAGAGGGTTATTAGCCTAATTGAATGACTTAAAAGAAAGAAAACATTTTGACTGAAAGTTGACTAAAATTGATGACCAAATGAATGAATTAAACTTTACATCACCAAATACTGACATTCAGAGATGTTCTTGAACTGTCCATCACATTTTAAACACTTCTACCTGGGTCAAAAAGTTTGCCGGCACATCATGTACAGTGAATGACTGGTACGCTGAGTTTTGGCATTTATTTTTACCTGCAGAAGTCACTGCCTGATCGTACTCACCTTCAAGGCTAAAGGAGGAACAGTTGGAGGTAATCTCATGAACAAACTATAAATCGTACTTGCACTGACATTCACACAATATCTCTACAAGACACAGAGATTGCTCAAACCGCACCCACTCCAACCACCACGTCAACAGGAGTTTACATTTTACATCTTCTTTTAACTTGCATAGTAGCCTACCTACTACTAATTGTTGAGTTTGACAGGGTTTTTTGTGTTAATATCAGATGTTTACTCACCTCTTCAAGCAAATGAAAGCATGTTTTAAAATAAACTGAATCATTTAAAAATCATGTCTACATAAGCATCAGTTAGCATTAAGTTTAGATAAAGATCAGATTTGATTAACAGTGGTCTAGAAACACAAACAACCAACCCAACAGCTGTTATCTGATTCTGATTTTAATCCTGACTGGCGTGTGACATCATCCTTTGTCCAACTAAGCCCTGCCCACTTCACACCAGTGATAGGAGGACACACAAAACAGCACAGGTAATCTCTCGTGAGAAATGACCAAAGCTGTTGAGCAGAAAATTGTGTAACATTGTTCATTGTAAGAAAAACATGTGTTTTCAGGCCCTTTCAACCTTTAAATCATCAGTGGATCTGCTCAAGTACACAACAGGTTACTTTTAAAGCATCACTACCAGCACATATGCAGTGTATTACCTGCCCACTAATGCAGCCATACCATCCATGAGACTGACAGCCTTGTTGGCTAGTTTGTCTCCTATAGCTTCAGAGGCAACTTGCTCCTCTGCAGTCTTCTGTAGGAGTTTCTCTGTCATTTGCAGCCTACAGGAAACCACCTGCAAACACAGATTGAATGCATTTGAGATGTGTGTGTTCAACACATAAGGAACAGAATCTGGAATGACTGGTTGTACTTTTCTTGTAACCAACTGTAAAAATAGCACTCAGCAAAGATGTAATTTAAGCATCTGAATCAGTCACCTGGAACTGAGAACTCTTTAACCCTGTCACAAGTCATCACACCTTCCCCTTCCCGTCACACAGAGCGTTTTTACGTTCCTGTCATACATCAGCTCCAAGGTACATTGGAAGTGTGCCAGCTAGCTGCTAGCCACTTGTTCAAACCTCTACTGTCATGTTTTCATTGTTGTCATCTCACAGGCTCATTATTTCTAGAATACGATTTAAGAATGGTAATATCTGAATGTTTCCAGGAAACAACAATGCAATTTACTGCCGATTTAAGAAAAATAGGAATTTCCTTGAAAAAAAGACTTGATTCAATCACAAGTCAACTTTAATTTGTTATTAATTTATTATTAACGTTATACCCTTTTTTGTCAAATTATGTGTTTGTACATGTTTTGTGTGTATGTTCAGCTGACCTGCTGTTGCACTGAATCACTAGGTTTTCAGTTTAATTCACTATAATTAAGAATAAATTGCAGAGTTTTTGGGAGGAAACTGCACTGAAAATATTTGGCAAATGATTCAGAAATGTTGCCTTGTTTGTGTTTAACACCAAATCCCCATTTGGAAGCTTCCTGTTGTGATGCTACAATATCACTGTAGGACCAATGTCTGTGGAATAAATGCCTCATGTAAATTGAAGTGTTGAGTAGCCTTACTTTTGAAAGTAACTTGTTACAAGATCACTACTCCTTTGTGATTACTTGCACATGTTGTGTTGTCCAGAGGGCACACATCTTCCTTATAATATATTGACTACTGACTTAGTACATCTGTCATCCCTCTTCTAATTAGCCTATCCCCTTCCTGGCTCTTTAATCTTTTATGTCTGAGAACAAAAGATGAAACTAGGTGTGTACAGGGCATGTCTACTTTAACAAGTTCATACAATGTCATTTTTTGAATTTTCAACTACAATGAAAAAGGTTGAATTAACGCAAACTTAGCCGAGACATACAGTTTTAGCAGCTGCTTCTATGAAAACAATGAAACACGGGCTCGTATAGCCTATAGTACATCATATTTCAACACAGAACTAATGACCAGAGGCTTCCTTCTCTGCTCTGGCTTTCTTGCTAGCTGAGTTACACCTTTGCACTGACACAACACAACTGCACCGACACATCCACAGGTGCTACGTACTGCCTGCCGAGATGGAGGAGAGAAACAGAAACAGCGCAAATGCATCAGGGATTTACTTTTGTGTTTTCCCTGTGAAATTCTTACAGAAACAGATAACTTATTTGAAAATGTAACAAAATAAAAGATTACGTGAATTGCAAAACTACATTGTTCTGTGACTTGTTAAAACAAAAAGTAATCTGAGTACTCTAACTTTGTAATGCGTTATCCCCAACACTAGTAAATAAAAGGGAATAATAATTAATTAAACAATAAAAACTACCTGTGTGCGACTCTCCAGCGCTCGTCTCATCTCCTCTTCGGCTGCACTAAAGGTCAGAACATCGTGGTTGTGGTGCTGGCCCTCTATGAAGCACGTAGCGCACAGCAAGGTCATGTCGTTGGAACAAAAGTACTCAAGGGGACGGCGGTGGGTGGCACAGCCCTTCACCCCCAGCTTATCCAGGGGCTCCACCACAGTATGTGTCCTGAATGACTCCTTCTCTTGGTGCCTCTGAAAGTGCCTGGAGCACAGCGACACCTCGCACTTCAGGCAGGTCTTCACAGCCAGCAACTGCTCCTCTACGCAGTGGTCACAGAAAACCTCGGTCCTCTCAGAATCAATGTCAGGCTCCCTGTCCAGCTGCGGCACGCTGGCTCGGAAGCCCTCGATGATATTGCAGAGTTTGAAGTTTCTCTGCAGGGAATTCACCCCCTGGAACTCCTCCCGGCACTCTGGGCAACGTGGAAGTGCTTCGTCCTTCGTGTCTGCTGTGCTCCAGATGCAGGCTCGGCAGTAGTTGTGTCCACAGGGGAGAACCACCGGATCAGAGTAGAGCTGAAGGCAGATGGCGCAGCTCAGCTCGTGGGCTAGCTGCTCCACTGGCTTGGACAAAGACATGATGAGGGTTGATGAGCTTGGTAGCTTCTTCTGTTACTTGTTGCTCTTCTCCTGCCACCCGTGTTGTCAAAACCCCATCTCACTTTGCCTTTCACCTTTTGCTTTAAAACTCCTTTGTTTCTTCCTCACTGTGCTCTTGCTTCTCACCCGGTGAGGCTACAGGTGAGTCTAAAATGACAACAGGTAATACAAGCAGTAAACAGAGCAAACAAGGAAGTCAGCCGCCTTGAACTATTTATCAGGAGGCCAGGAGGTGTATCCACAAATGTCTGCACAGCAGCATTCCTTTCCAAAAGGCCCTGACATTTGTTCTACCTGGAACTCATAGCACCATAAGGGTTGCTGTTGATGGTTAAAATATGCAGCACATGACAGTATCATACACATATATAAGTCCTCAGAACTAATTTTGGAATTTAGAAAGGAAGTATCAGGACCCTACTTTACTGGAAGCCACAGGGCATAAAATCAAAGACCATAAGACATGTCTCAGACAAGATATTCATATTTTATCCAACATTGTGTGGTTCATTGTGTGCATGTAAAGTAAATGTCCAAGGCTGTGTTTCTCCACGTGCTTGCATCTATAGTAAATGGAGGGATCTGGTCTCACACACATACTGAAGAATCACATGCACTTTTGTCTTGTGTTGCCTGTAAACAGTGCAGGGGAAAACGGTCATTGGCTTCCACCTGCTTCACTGTAGTTATTTCTTTATAAAGAATCAAGACGGTGCATTCAAGGGACTTTTCATTTGAGGTACCTAGGTCAACTAGCAAGATAAATCTCAGTGAAAAAAACATCTAACATGGTTCAGTGAAAGTGAAGAGCGATCTCAACAATTAGAGACCAGGCCATATGAGGTGGCTTCAGATGTTTCCAAAATAACTGATAACTGCAGGTATCCTCTGTCCCTGTGTGACAAAACATACAGTAACACGTCACGAGATTACTGCAGTATAGATTCCAGTTCTTGAAATAGATGAATGTTTACTTAAATTTACTGAGAACAGTGTTGGAGGTAACACGCATATTTCTTTAAGCGATAACAGACATACATATTACTACAGTTATGACATGTAGTGCGTTACAATCCCTGTTGCCGGCCAAAGTTAAGTGTTAATTGTTGTCTTTTTGATCATGTTAACATAGGCGGTACGTGTTTAATATAGCCAAGCCTAAAAGGTCCTTCTTAGTTCTCTGTGTGACTGAAATGTTCATCATGAGGCCTACAAAATAGGCCTCATGATGAAAACCTAATCGTTTGAGGGTGCTTAAAATTTCCATGCCTCAATCACATATGCCCATGCACTCCTTGTTCAGTGGACTAAAATAAAAAGGCATAGAAAGAGAATTGTTTGTCTATTCATGTCATTATAGATTACATTATAGAAGGTATATGTCTGTTTTGTTTCATATGACTAAGCCTACAATTCAAAATATGTATTCCTATCTCATAATATATCAGACTTTGATCGATTGATTTAGGAAAAACACACACTTGTTGTCCATCACTGTTGATGTCTCTCTCAACACTCCACTGACAGTGTGGCATAGAGCCTGAGAGCAACAAAACAAATTTAAGTTATCCAATTATAAATAGAGGATGAAGTGCATTGTTGATCTTGGAAACAGCTGTTGATAAAACAATCTCAGCTCAAGGTCAACTTACATGCTTGTTCTGAAGCTTTTGACTGGATCACCGGGTCCTCATCAACAGATTAAGGTTTTCGAATGATGCAGTTCAGGTGGAGAGCAGAAAAGAGAAACAACAAGTAGGTGAACCTTGAGAAATGAATATATTTCCCCAATCAATCAATCCATCACTGATCTAACCTTTGATTAGAAAAAGAACAACAACTCACTGAAACAATTAATAGCTGAACTTAAGAACGAAAATTATGATTCGGCTGAATGCCCTAAATATGCCAAATGAAAATGCAATTAGTGAAGTAAATCAAATATAAATGTTCTAAAAGATGCTCATATCTTTTTTAACATACATTACATATTATATCTAAAGTCCAAGGATGGCAAAGCATACTCATTAAAAGTATTGTGTACACAAATAAATAACGAACTTAAAGTTCAAGTAGATAAATAAATTAATATATAACTCACTTTCCCCTAGTTGGCGTATGTTGTATGTGTCCAAGTTTTCATATCCATCTTTGAAAAGAAGCACTCAAATGGCATTTCATTTGGCAGCATTCACAGAGTTGAAAAGCGTGTTTTATCCCCAAAAAGAGCTCAGGATCACGCAGGTTTTTAAAGAGTGGAGACAGGCTGACCTCTTGTGGATAAAATAAGTGTAAAATGTAAAAAGAAAAAAGAAAAAAAAGACTCAGAAACATAAGTAAAGGGCTTGAGAAGGGTCTGACCCACACTAACATTAGCCCTTTGGCAATATTTCATTCGCACTGTATTTCCTCTTGTTCATATTGAGATATAAACTGCAACAAAACACTAGTTTTGTACAATACTTGTGAATCCTTGAAAAAAATGTTTAGGAGATTAGGAGGTAAACTCATTCAAAAATGTGTAGTATTCCTAAAAACAGCTGAGGATCACACAGGTTTGAAGAGTGAAGACAGACTGACCTCTAAGTGTAAAAAGGAAAAAAAAATAAAGATGTGGCAACTATATTTTGTCATTATTCATCAATCAAGTTATAAAGATTTAAACAAATTGTGAGGAACAGTTTGAATGGAAAACTACCACCAGACACTCAAAAACACATTTCCCTCTGCTATGAAGGCATTTCGACTGATAACACTGTTATTATTACTGTTACTAAGGTGACTAAACAGTTTTTAAATGTGTCTACTACTCATCAAAATGAAAGCTTGCTGG
Source organism: Diplodus sargus (assembly GCA_903131615.1). Classification (NCBI taxonomy): domain Eukaryota; kingdom Metazoa; phylum Chordata; class Actinopteri; order Spariformes; family Sparidae; genus Diplodus; species Diplodus sargus. The sequence continues at coordinate 108,285 of CAEMYA010000117.1, forward strand.
ACATGCTGCAGATAAGATTCAATGTGAAGACATGAAAAACAGGAGAAGTCTCCACACATTCAGATCAAATTGTTGAAACTAAATCAAAGAACAATGCTGATCAAACTGTGTGGATGCTTTTCCTAATCACTTTTCATTTTAACTGTTTAAATTATTTTGCTCTAGTTTTGTTTAGGTGTTGTATGGCATGTGTAACAAAGGGGTTGCGGAGGGTCTTACCCCACCTAACCCTAACCATTTGGTAATATCCTATCAAATAATGTATTTAACACTATATCATATTCAAATTTACACTTTTACAAACCCCAAATTGTGTCCAATTCTTATGAACTAAACAAAAAAAAACTTTATTTCGTAAGCCTTTGAGAGTTAGTGTTCTTACTATTTCCCTCCAAAAGAGCTCAGGAGCGAACATGTTATCAAAAGTTTTTTTATCTGATTTTGTGTGTACTGATTTTATTTACTCATTAAGATATTTAGATTAAATACATTGAAAACACCTTGGTAGAACATGGAAATAAACACTTTTTTAGGACACTAGTTTGAATGGAATATTGCCAACAGACTCTCCAAAACCACCTTTCTCTCTGCTATGAATGCATTTTGCTTATCTGTTACTACTAATGCTATAAAGGCTACTGCACAATTTTCAAAGCAAGCTTAGGTCTAAGATATGAGAATAAGTTGCCGATCAAAATAAAAGCTTCTTGGAGCTGAGATTCAATGCAAAATGAGGTCAAAGGGAAACTATGAAGAAGAAGAGGAAGAAGAAGAGTTTTTTCATGGAAGTACAAGAGGAAAGTCGAGATGTAAAGGAGATCAAGAGGATAATATTAGGAGAGGGGAGGAACAGTGTTTTTTTTCTTTTTTGATTAAAGTACAGGGGGAAATTGAAGATTAGTAGATTTTAGATATGTTTTAAGAGAGGCACTTCTTTTGTGCTGTTGTGCCTGTTCACATCTCATTAGAGTATGGGGAATAGCCCAGTGTATAGTCTAGAAATGACATTATGGAGAACATGACCTATTTAGGCAGGGCCTGGTAGGGCTCAGGCCAAAGGGGTAAATTCATGACATCGACAACATAGACAACATCATCCTCACCCTCCTGGACTCTCAGGCTGTCAGGCTCCCCTTCTCGTTCCAGGCTTACCTGTGGGGGAGAGCTGGAGGGCGGAGGACTGTAGTGCCTGTCTGGGAGCCTGTCTTTCTCTGAACCTGTTTTCCAGAGGTTATTCGAGGGCTCTCACAATGCTGTCCTGCTCCCAGTCTTGGTTTGTCCTTTCCTCGACCTGTTGGAGATGGAAAGAGGGATAAAATGAAAGTTTGCATCAAACAGTGTGTGATGAGTGAGAAAGCGTTGCATTTAGTAATTTTGAGGGATTTGCCATGAGTTGTAGAAGTATCACTCTTACAAATCATGTAAAAAGAGGACATTTTCTGCGTGGTCTATAATTTTGGTGGTGTCTGAGTGGCCTGCTTACCTCAAAAGGACACCATCCATGCTCATCGGTGGTGCAGAGGTGGATGGCTGGGGTTCAGGTTGACTGGTAGGCAGGGCAGCATCTTCAACAGTGGACCTCTTTTCTGGAGGCTCCTGGAGAGTGTTCAGGTTGTCCTCCTCCTACCTCTTTCTCTTGGTCCTTACTGGAGCCTATTGAAGATGAAGAAAGTGGAGAAAAATCACTGTCAAGATCAAAATATGATCACAGTAACTTTTCTCTTGGTACTCTGAATAACAGGCCATTAGCAAAAATTCTATTAGACGCAAAGTAGAGTGCCCTGAGAGAGAGAGTGACGCCACCTCCATTCACTGCAATGGTTCAGTTTTTTCACAGCAATGGCGGAACATGGAGCCCCTCAAAATTCCCGGAAGTTAGCACAAGCTAACTGTAATGTAATGTAATTCCTATTGAGCAGATGGTCAGAGCAACACTTGTTCAAGGTAAAATGTTTAAAGAATGACATTTTCATATCAGTAGTGCATCGGAATTAAATTGACATGAGAAATTAAGTCTGATGTTGGATTGTCCCCATCTAGATTTATTAGGAGATTTAGATAATATTAATGTGAAACTCTCACCAAAAAGCAACCTAGGCTTTATTTGTGAATGTATATGAGTCAAACCTTTGTGTAAAAGCATAATTACAACGAAAGAGGCACTTTTAGGATATAACGTAGTTTCGTTTTTGGGCAAGCTAATTTTCAATGGAGTGCAGGGGCACTCTTACACTAGCATTAAAATCGCTATTTTTAAAACACTAAGAAGGCTCGACACAACATGAAACTTTGCTCGTTTGATTTGACCTGTGTGTGCGCATTTTGGAAAAGTAACTCCCACTATGTATTTGCCTTTCTGTTTTTGCCGTTGGAGCGTAGGGTTGTGTGGGGACCTGCATGCACAGCGAATGATCACCATAGCAGTCTTCTACATATATGTATGTGTATGTCAATATATCTACATATCTCACACACAAAAATATGTAATATTTTCAGTTTATATCAGTTACCTGCACTTGGTGCTTTGTGGTCAAGAAGCAGTGTTGCCACTTTACAACTTCATTTTGCACGCTGCAGGCCAGGAGTGCTGAGTAGACAATGGTGAGACTGAAAACACATAATGAATGCAATGTTTTTCAAGCAGTCATAGTAAACAAATGTCCCTTACAGGTGATATCATCTTGCTTATATTTGGGAACCTACAGTGGAGCACAGTGAGACTGAAAACATAGTAAGGTTGGTCAGGCATAATAAATCATACTAAATGGGTATAACCTTGCAAAATTATTCAAGGAATTATACTAAACATAACTATCGCTATTAGTCATATTATTTGATACACCTGTGCAACATCATGCAGTGCACTACAACAGCTGTGCCATAAATTCTGCTTTTATAAATCTTATACATGTTCAGTTTTTGGTGACATTATCTGAAAGGTGTTCTTTCAACTTTGTTATTTGTTGAGGTCATAGTGGGGTTAGGGCTGGGCGATATGGCCTCTAATCAATATCACGATATATTGAGCAACTCACCTCGACAACGATAAATGAACGATAAGTAACGCCTAAAAAAAGAAATCCACTTTAAAGGACTGTAAAACTACACTGTAGTTAAGATTTATATTATTTATTTAGTAGTTAAGAACAACTGATAAGTATACGATTGAACAGCTGAAAAGCACAGATAACTTGAAATGACAACTGAACAAGTTTAAAAGTATAAAATAACTTAAATTTCCTTCAAACACAAATTATTAAAAATACAGTCTCTTATAAACAAATTCTAAATATTGATTTTACAAAGAGCTTGCATCAGTTGAAAATGGTCACATTAGAGTTGTCAAGTAATCAGATTCTCTATAACCGGAGAAACAAGTTGCATCCCTTGTAAACAAAATACATTTCACATTTGCCACTGTATAAGTAAACAATGACTTGTGCAAAGGTAATGCAATCATGTGCAAAGGCCTGTCTGTAAAGGCCTTGGAGGTAGTCTCTTGTAAACAATTCTAGGCTAAATAATGCCATTATCATGTGCAAAGGCCCATCACTGTATAAAGGCCTTGGAGGTAGTGTCACTTGTAAACAAATGATAAAAAATGTTATGAACAAAAATGTCAATAAAACACAAAAAAAAACTATTGCAAATAACACTGCCATGTGACAGGTGACAACTTTACACTCTTTTAAACAAAAACGTTAAATAATGCCATGTGCAAAAAAGGGAATAGAACACTGATGATAAAGAATAAGAGGGGCTTGAACAGGTCACTTCAAAAAGGAGCAGGAGACTTGGTATCCTGACCTGTTTACTCAGACTAGTGTTGTAGATGTGAATCTGACTCATGGCTGCATGTGAAGAAACACTAGCATGTTTACCATTTCAGGTTTCAAGCAGGATCTGAGGCATGTAACAATGTTTCCTCCAGAACTGAAAACTTGCTCGGATGGGGAGCTAGTGGCTGGTATGCAAAGGTACTTTTTTGCCACTTTACTTAGAGTGGGAACGTGTACCTGATGCTCTCTTCACCAATCTAGTGGATTTTCCTCACTATCCTGCACAGGGGACACTAAGTAGCAGCTCAGCTCTGCTTCTACTGCTTACTCAGGTGACACAGTGGGTGCAGTTGACGGGGTAGCCTCACTTCCTTTGAAAAAGCTTCCCAGTGATCTCTTTGGCTTCTTTGCTTCTGATGATGTAGAAGGCTGAGGCTCTGTGTTCTCTGCAGTACTTCCTGTGTGGACTGCAGCTGCTGACTTCATCTCTGTTTTCACTTTCTCCTGAATGGCGGTGACACAGTCTGCAGAAACGTATGCTGCTTTGAATCTGGGGTCAACAAAACTGGCTGTGTCCAAAAGCTCTACAGTGGGGGGATGTGAGAACTTGTCATCAAGGTACGCAAGGATGTCAGATTTGATGGCTTTGGTCAGCGCCACGTCATCTTCTTCCTCAGCCAGCACTCGTGAATGGAGGATGTGCAGGACAGTCTTCCCAGAGGAGATGGTGACATACTCTTCCACTGACAGGGCGTTAGTGATCTCCACCAATGGAGTGAGAGCTTTGTTGACGGCCTCCAAGACATCCAGGTTGACCATTTTGGAACAAGATGCCGTGATGCTCTGTCATCAGCAAGGACCTGTAATAATAATAATAATAATAATAATTATTATTATTATTACTTTAATTTATTTTTTCATCTTAAATGACAGATCAGAGCAATTACAATAAAGGCTAAAATCATTACCTGAACCCAGCCACTAAAAAAGACACACAATAAAATAGAGTACCAAGTATCATGTAGCCTACCTGTTTGATGGCATTCTTCTGCTCCACGATCCTTGCTGTCATCATCTGCATGGATCCCCATCTGGTTGGACATGCCGTTTTGAGCTTGTGCAGTGGCAGGTTAATCTCTTGTTGTACCTTCCGTAATGCCTTCTTCTTTTTCCAACTGTAAGAAAAGGCACTGACGATCTTTTTGCAGACCTTCATTGCCCGTTTAACAGGGGCTTGTTTTTTCAGGGCGTTTTTTGAAACACACAGGCAGACACACACACAGACAGGCAGGCGCGCGCGCCCACACACACACACACGCACACACACTAAGAAAAGGAAAAATAGCTGTAGCCATTTAAATGTAATTTTATAGCAACAACGTTACTGCTGTAGCTCTATTATGTGGCCATAAGACATCATTTAATATTTTAATATGGCCTACATTATACAATTGAACACACACAAACACAGATCATAACAGCCAATCACCACCCAAAGATATCCCCATTAAGATGTGCGCACTTACTGATTGCCAGGTGCAGCCTGTGTCCAAAACATTGCACCTGCATCCATTTATTGAGCTCGGCGGCGTTCACTATATTGGCGCCGTTGTCAGTTGTTATGGCGACGAGGTCCTCTTCCCTGATGTCCCATGCAGACAGCATCGTTCTCAAGCCCTGTCCGACCATCTCTCCCGTGTGATGGTCAGATGGAAAATATGCCATCTCGAGCACTCTGGTGGGCAGTTTCCATTTGTCGTCGATGTAATGTACTGTCAGATTGATATACGGGTCCATGGTTCGAATGGACCAGAGATCGGATGTGGCTGCAATGTGCTTAACACATCTCAACTCAGCAGCAACCTTTTCTCTCTCTGTTCTGTACATGCTGGGAATCACGGTTTTTTAAATATATTTTTGCGATGGCAGGCCATATCTCTTGTTGACAGTTTTCATGAGATGTTTGAACCTCTTGCGCTCCACCATAGCAATGGGAGCCATGTTTTTTGCTATATAGTAGCCTACTGCATTGGTGATTTCCATTCATCTTTTTGACGTTCGCTCATATTGTTGAGTACTAGCAAATGCTTCGGTTATTGACGGCTGCCTGGTGGTGGAAGCACTTTTAGCTGGTCCTGATCGCTTTGAGCTTTTTTTATTTCTTCGAATTGAATCACGTGGTTGTACTGCAGGTGGTGGAAGAGGTTGGATGTGTTTCCTTGACTTGTCGCAACAGTCTTTTGGCACAGTTTGCATTTGACATTTTTTTGATCGACATTGTCCTTGCTGAACCCAAAATGTTGCCAAACGATTGATGAAGCATTTCTTTTAGGAACGAGGTGCTCTTCCTTCTCGACCAGATCTACTTCGACTACCGCACCGCCGCAGCAGCAGCCGCTTCATCTTTTGAACCGGCGCGCTCCATTTTCTCCGTCTCACAGTCTCTTTCCCTTCTTCTAACAGAATGGATGGCGTGGAGTCACCTGACAACACACGCTGTATACTTAGTACAGCCGAGCGTTTTAAAGGGACATGAACATACCGGTAGTCTACCTACACACACAGCCAAACAAGACAAAAACGACTTTTCTTTTTTTTTTTTTCTAAAACACCGAATATACCGACACGGGCAAAACGACGTCGGTTACCGTTGTAAATTTTGGTATCGGTAAAATTTCGGTTTATCGCCCAGGCCTAGTGCTGGTGCTGTGTTGGACTGCATTATCTCTACAATTGTTGCTTATATTTTGCCTTCAAGTATCTTAATAGAGAGGGCAAAATATGAGGAACACTGATGAATATAATGCATCCTGGCAGAGCAGCATCCACTATGGCTCCCGTAATAAACAGCAACCAGAATGATCAGCTTTTTCACAATGTCAGCTAAAACTAGAAATACTTAAGTTTTACAAATGGAGAATGTATGGCAGAGCAGTTGAACTGGATTGCCTTAGATTGCAAAAGTGCGCCTATTGACATTAGTGATGAGTCTATGTCTATAGATTAGTTAATTAATAATTTAAGTAATCATACAGCATTGATGCTGCATGCTGCACATCAGGAAAACTGAAGACTAAAGACCAATGATCTTATAGCTCAGGAGTGGTGATGATGAGGATGTTACATGTGTCTTGTTAATGACACAGATACAGTTAGGTGGAGGGTTGGTGATGTTGGCTAGGGAGGAGTAGTGATGTAGGTGGGTTCTGGTAGTTGGTGGAGCGGTAATATTCTCTGGATACAGGTCGGTAGAGGGTTTGTGATGTTGGCTGGGGAGGAGCAGTGATGTAGCAGGGGCTGGCAGTTGGTGGAGGGACAGTGATATTTTCTGGATACAGGTAGGTGGAGAATGTTTTTAGCTTAGGTGGATGCAGTTAAATGGAGTGTCTGGGTTCTGAATGGCGAGGGAGAAGTGATGTGGGTTGGGTGCCTGTAGGTAGAGGATTAGTGTTGTTTGTTGGGCGATGGTAGGTGGGGGATTACTTAGGGTGGCTGGGTTTATGGAGGTGGAGGGGCAGTGATACAGGCTTTGTCCTGAAACACTTTCAGCTGTTCTGGGGTTGCTTTGTGTTGAACCTAGGCCATTGTTCTTTTTCACCTTCTTGGTTTTGCTCTTGCTTCCAAGATGACTATCTTTTTAAGTGTTGTTTTTTCCTGTTTTTTTTTTTGTTTTTTTTGCTTCAACCCGCAACCTCAACCTAATAAATCTCCTGATGATCCTTTTTTTTTTACTCCACAGCATGATGGAATCCTGCTGGAGAGTGCCAGAGCTTCCTTCTCCAACACAAACACTGTGTTTGGAAGCGGGAGGGAGGAACCATTCTTTGTCCTAAACAGTTCCTTGATGTGGTGAATGATATCATAGGCTTATTGGGAGAGGTGGCAAAGGGCACCTGACTTGAACTCTGTTTTCTCCCACAGGATTGTCATCACTGTGCTGTGTTGCTGTTTTCACAGATGCTGGCAAACTTGATGACCTTGTGGACAACGTAACCTGCAAGATGGAAGAGTATACATTTTTCAGTCTTTGTTAGGTCAGGTGCTGCTCTGTCCACCACTGTCAGTTGTTCCACTCTAACTGACGGACTGACATTTTGCTCCACTCTGTCCAGGAAATCTGCTACTGTCGTCCTCCTGGTAGCTGCCCGACTTGATAGTGGTGAGGAACTGCCCCACAGATATGATCCTGAGAGCATGATGGAATTCCACTTGAGTTGGCACACGATATTTAGACCTCACACAGCTCAATGTATTTTCAAGGCAGTCTTGAGTGAACCTTGATGTTACACAAACCTGTGTCCTCTTGACAGCATCTCTTCCTGTATGGCCAGAACTGATGTTGTTGACATCATCACTTCTGACTGAACAGGCTTCAACAATTCCTTTGGACCAATCTTCAAGCCACGGAACAAATGGACAATGTCTTGGAGGAAGGTGATGGCCCTCTGGTATTCCTCCATCTTGAACCTGCTCAAGGCTGTAATTGGATGACAAGATGACATGAGATCAAACCACTTATCAATCCAGTTGCTGGATGTGCCACCGATGTTTTACTGTGGACAATCCCTAAAGGATTACCACATGGCCCGGTTAGGGCTACCCATGTCGGTGGTGACATTCATTACATGTAGCCCAATGGATGCTACCCAGTAATAATTGGCCTGCTTCATTGGTCAAATTGCCACTGAAATGATATGCAACAACTTGCTTCCAGCGTGTTGTGTTTCCAGCCAACATAAACACACACGCATGTGTTGCTACCCCCGTGTGACCTGGCAAAGTCACATTGCCATACAGTTTTCCTGTAAGCGTGTCTAACTCCACACTTGGTGATACTGCCATTTCATCAAGGGTCAACACACACTCCCTCTCCAGGTCTGTAAATCCATCTGCCTTCAGTTTGAGGAAGTCAAACACCTCTGTCAAAACACCAGGCTCAAATCTAACTGACTGCATCCTTCTCTGCAGAACCAGCAGCATGTTTTAACGCCTTCTTGACAGTATCGTTGTTTAATGCAATTTGATATTTGTTAAAATTCTCGATTTTTTTTTTGTCCCTAATTTTCATTGTCCTCTTAAGAACTGTTTTCCTTCTTTACTTTTCTCAGTGCTGCCCTGGTTTTTTAATTAGATTTTCTTGTCGTTTCAATTGTTTTAGGAGCTGTGATTCTGTGGTTGGTGGCTCCCTGCTCTGCTGATTGGCTGATGTGAGCTCTCCCCGTTTCTCTTCATCTGCCATGTCCCGTCTTTCTTCTAACTCACTTTCCCTTCTCTCACTCTCCACATCCTTTCTTTCATCAGTCTTGGAAACTGGTGTAAGTAGAAGACATGGTATTAATATCGTGTCACTTAAACAAGAAATATTGGTATAATTATCAAGAGTTCATATACATTATACCTGTGTCACTTTTAATACAGTAGCTGTGATCAGCAGCAAGGGATCCCGTCTTTGCAGGTGAAGGGGGGCATCGTGGAGTAGGGGCCCTCCTCTTTCTGACTACTGGCCAATGCACAAAGATGGTGGGTATCGCATCTTCTCTTAGCCTGGTCTTGACAAACTGGTCAGTCTCAAACTGTGCCTGCAGAGTGAGTTCACCTTAGTTCTCACACTCAACAACTAACTTTTATCTTGCGCTATGGACATGTCTAGCATATATCCCATAGTGGTTGAATACACACTATTAGACAGCACATTACACTTAGTAGATATTTTTAAAATCTTTGCACATATAAAACACAACCAGTTAAGAACCTGAGGCAACTAGACAAAATGAGTTACACATCAGTTGCCAATTATACTTAATTAACCATAAGCAGCAAAAGCTGTTGATGATTAGAAAATGTGAATTTCCATAACTGAAAGTGATACTTTTTTTGTGGGGTTGTATGAGGTCCCTCTGCCTTTTATTTCCTGTTCTAGACAGCACTCAGCACTCTCCCAGGTTGAAGGAGGAGGGCAGAGTGCAGACACAGAAGCAGAGAGATACTTAAAAGTCGGACTTTTAAGTTTAGGAGCTAGAATATTTTTTGTTGATGCTGTGTCGTTGTCGCTGTGCTCAGCCGTGTATCACTTTCTGCCCTTGTCCAGCATTGTCCTGAAGCACCTTCAGCTGTTCACCTTCTTGGTTTGGGTCTTGTTTCCAAGATGGCCATTAAGTTAAGTGTTGTTTTTTTTCTTTTTTTCTCCCCTTCAATTTGCAACTTAACTTCCCTTGGTTTTTGCATTGTTTGTCCTGTTCTGTGCTCTCTTTTTTATTTTCTGTTTTCTCCTGTCTCTGTCTTTTGGGAAGCCATACATACCATAGTCATACTAGCCATAGTAGCCATACTACTTTCTCCAATCGAGTGGAGCATCCCCATGCAGCACAGCATCCCATGGTGAAGACTGTATTCAAGGACAACACAGCGGAAAAAACACAAACAGCTTGACATGCTGATCTGTTTGACTTCTTTAGATACTGTATTTAAGGAATTCATCGTAGTATTAGGTGCATGGGAAAAACAAGACCGTGTGTGATTTATTATGCACCAATGAGTAGAGTAAGTTTGGGATGAGTAAGAATAGTTAACAAATAGTGATAGAATTAAATTTATTTGCAATGAACTCAAATCAACATTTAATTTAATTCCCATGGATTTCCTATTAGAACACAGTTATCATCATAATACTGTTGTGAAACCAGACTTATTGTGCAGTCAATTGGCAAATCATAGTTAGTCACCTGTTAGTCTGCCTTCCTCAAGTCTGAAATTTAAAAGAAAAAGAGAGAGAGAGAGAATATTACGATTTTATTGCTGTCAACGACTGTACAGGTTTAGTAAAGTTAACAAGCAATTAACACAAATGCATTTTTATTAATAAGTAAGAACAGTTAACAAATAGTGATAGAATTCCA
>CAEMYA010000117.1:124273-146778 GCA_903131615.1 Diplodus sargus
TGATAGATATATATTGAAGTGGTTTCAAGATTCCAACTGTATCTGTTTGTCCATTGGACATCGCCTCATTACTATCCAAATAGAGTTTTGTGCGGATTAATACCCGGGAGTTTGTTATAAATATCTTGCTTACTGTATCAACATGTCTCATTTTTCTTTGTCAGGTCAGCTGAACCCTGAGATGCCTCCTGTTACACAGGACAACAACGGGGTCAACAGGTGAAGACAGACTATTACTTCAATAAGCAACTGACTCACTAAAACATCAACCAGTCTGTCCTCAAGTACATGACTTTGTCTCAGTACTACTACTGCCATGCTGTCAGAAAAAAAAAAATTAGCGGCAGGCAAATGAATAACTTCCCCTGTGAACAGTGAACAACAATTGTGGTGGCATTCCCATGTTTGCATCGAAAAAGCATGTAAAGTCTACATTGTATCAACCTTGACATTATCTTATCGTGTTTTACAGATCTATCAGACTACTTTCCTTCCTTACCTCTGGTAAGTTTTCTGTGCATTCTTAAAGAACTTAATGGTACTTAGAAAACAGTGTCAGTGTCATGTGTCAAATTAAAGTTATGATGTCCCATGTCAGGTTCCAAGTCAAGTGTCCTTGTCTCAGACAAGGTGTTTTGAGTCATAAGTAAGCCAAGATGTGCTCGTCACCAAATATAAAGCCAAATATAAATGTACAGACAGATCAGTATTTGTATTCATCACAGTAACTTCCAATGTAGTAAGAGTGCAATGGTGATTCCAGTGACAAAATCACTTTCATTTTTAGCTTGTCATTTGGGATAGTCTTTGTATCTAGTTCTGTCTCTGAGAACTAACAGCAAATACGTTTGAAAGTAAACGGCTCATGTTTTTTTTTTTCTTTTAATTAACATAAAGGGAAAAAATACATTGTTGATGTTGATACTGCATGTAACAGTAAATTTAGCATTAATATAAGATTGTGTATTAATATAAGCATTGTTGATGGTAAGACATTCTTTTCTCTTTTCCGTTAAATTCATAGGACGCTGAAACATCCTATAGATGTGCTCCAAATACTTTTATAGTTGTGAATTTTCTGTTCCTCTTCCTCTTTCTCATGAGAATCCCTCTCTCTCTAGGGGTACCAACTGTCATTTCCATCTTCTGCATCGGACTGGTGTCAGGAGCTGCAGGAGGTCTTCTGCTGGGAGCGACAGCAGTCGTTCTGCTTCAGTCCCTGGAGATTCTGGCTGACAACAGAACGTTCAACGACCAGTTGGAAAAATTCAAGGACAATGATCAACTTCATGAAAGTAATCAACAAATGCATGATATTATGATATCACTAATTGCAGTGGGCCATGGTGTTCTTTCCTCAATATTGTCAGTAGCTGCAGGTCTCTCTATTGGGTATTCAACATATTCACTGTCTGAACGGGAACAGATTGAGAGAAAAGGTGAGGCAGCGAGTGGGAAGGCTCTGGTTGTGGCTGGGTCAGTGTGTCTCATGGTCGTCACTGCAACTGGATGCCTTCTGGGCTTCACTTTAGAAAGTTTTCTATCAATTACTTTTTACGGTGCTACTTGTCTGTTTATAATTTTAGAAGCAGTATTACTAATGTTTAAAGTCATGATTTGGTTCTTACCTCCTTACATGACTGCATTTATACGTTGTATAGTTGTTACACCGTTTGTAGCATTTAATACATTTATGATAGGCTCTATGTTGGGGATCAGGTTAAGCCTTGCATCTATTTTTGTTCCTGTGACGGCAGCTGTAAATTTACTTCAAAAATCACATCCCTTAAAACTACACACTATAACTGTGCGACTGATGTTGATCATATCTGATGTTTACAGCATTGCAGGACAGCGGATTGTTGCTTTACAGTCCCCTACATCCACAACAACAAGCAGTGTTGTAGTAGAGGACATTTTTGTTGGAGTTTTAGCTTCTCTGATGTGGACGGTTACTGTAGGAATGTCATTATTTGTGGCCTTGCAAAGGGGTGGAGCACGTCAAATCTGTGCTACAGCAGCAGCTACTGGTTCAGCAGTTTTAGGAGCTATCAAGTTAGCTCTACCTGTGCTGGGTCCAGGTCCCATTATAGGAGCTCTGACAGGGGTGGCAGGGGCAGCAGGGGTATCTCTTGCTGCAGCAGGGGCAGTAACAGACCAGTATCGACGAGTAGTACACCGATATGGATTGTTTGGAAGGTTGGGGGTGACAGTGGGAGCAGCTGTAGGAGCTTTTGCAATGTCATGTGCCCACAGCGGGCTGTCAGCGATGTTCATGGCTCTGTGTGCAGCTACAGTTCCTCCTGGAGCCTTTCTGTTACTGTTTGTACAGTCCACATCATTGCAGTTAAAGGGGCGTTTATTTCTACACCTTGTACCTGTGGCTGTCACAATATATACCTATGCTGGTTTATTTTTTATAATGCCTTCAAACTTTCGTGGGTTCCATTTTGTCACATTTATGATTTATTCATCACTTATCTTTTTTTTGGATTGATTTTTGGACCCATCACTTGGTTTCGTCTGAAAGATAAACAGACATGAAACATTTATGTCCTACAATGGAAAATGAAAAACAATAAAATAACATTCACAAACTTCGGAATATGTCCACTGTTGTCACACTGTGGATGCTGAGCGCCCTGGGTTTCCTCCTGACATGGCCCACCGGACTCCCCCCACACCTCTGTTCTCAACCTCAACTGAAATTATCAGCAACTCCATCATTTTGAATCTGCGTTTCTTTTTTCTCTGTTTTCCTGGTGCCACAGCCGCTGACATCACAAAACAAGGTCCAGGACATGCTGCTATTAATCCCCACTTCAACTTAATATATTTGTATATAAATCATTCAAACTACAAACAGTGACTCTGTGATTAATGTTGATCATCTCTGATGTTTATAACATTGCAGGGCAGTGGATTGTTGCCTTACAGTCACCAACATCCCCTAACACCTAAAACTGCTACACCAGTAGCTGCAGCAGTTGGGTCTACCTGTGCTTTGTCCAGATCCAACTTTAGGAGCTCTGATGGGGGATTGGCAGGGTCAGCAGGGGTATGTGTTGCTGCAGCAGGGGCAGCAACAGACCAGTATCTCCAAGCAGTACACTGGTATGGATTGATGGGACGGTTGGCTCTGTGTGCAGCTGCAATTCCTCCTATGTCCATTTTCTGCTACTTCTACCCCACTAAATCTATTCAGTAACTTTAGTTACTAGTTACTTCACAGATTAAATGCTGCATCACAGCCAAAGTAAGACATTTTTAAATAGATTAATTTTATTTGCATTTGGAGAACAAAAAATGGTGACGTGATTATCAGTAAACTGATGGTATACTGTATGTACATGTAAATATACTCTATGTGTAATATACTTTTACTTGTACTTTTGCTACCTACTTGATACTTAACTTTTTTTTTTATTTCAACTTCATTACAAAATGTTCAGAATAAAGACCTTAAAAAGAGATGTCTGTTTCCTGTGCCAGTTTCATTTCTCCAGGCTATGGTAACAGTTCACTCGCTACCTGCTTAAGCGTAGCAGAGAGTAAGCTAATAAAAAGAGACGCTCATACTCTACAACAGAGTTAGTCAATCATGTTCTCCACAATTCATCATTTGCTGATCCTTCTACAGATATTCCGAAAGAACACACCTGCTATAACCAGTGATTTGGAGCCCAGAGGCAGAACAGACACAGACAGAGTTTGAAGCAAGATGGACCGGATTCTTTGTTAACGTGGGCTAAGTGGGCGGGGGTGGTGCCTGAATGTGGGGAATATGGGAATGAGCAGGCAGCTGATGAGTCTCAGAACAGACAAGCTGTCTGAGCTGCCACACCCAGAGACACACAACACAGCACAAGCTGAGAGAGACACACACACAATTAAACACAAGGAAAGGAGAATAAACATGGCTCCTTGGCCAAGTCTGTGACAGAAGCCCTTAGGAAACTCTCTCCTCAGCCACTGTCTTGTTTTTTTTCTTAACTCAGTCTGTCACTGGGTGTTGCTCACTGGGAGTTAAGTGCTTTGTGACAGCCAGGTATTTGATCAGCAAACTCAGAACCTGATCATTAAAATTCCAACAGACCAATATTTAGTGTAATTATATATCGTGTGAAGCACCCTGACGTCTTGTTAGCCCCAACTGCGAGCTCTGTGGTCTTTAAACTGATGTTAACGGGAAGTGAATGACCAACTTTTCATTTTTGGTAAATGATTTCAATAGTTGGACACATTTTAGATTTTGTTTGTTTTGCACAAATGAATGATGCATGCTTGTCTGGCAGTGCTGATATTGTTTCTTTCAGGGGTGAATGTTTTATCAATGCAGGGATTTCCCATCTTTTATTTAAGCTTTGTAGTTCAACCTAAAAAAAATTTCTCTCTCATTTTGTTCCGTGCTTGTGTTGTCATACTTCAACTGCGAGTTCACACAAAGAAAGCCGGAAGTTAAAAAGCCACACTGATAAAGACATATTTTAAATGTCCTAGGTTCAGAAACTAATCAGGACCAGGGCATCCCTTTCAAATAGTTTAAATACGCAGTTAGTTGATTCTTCTTCTTCTTGTAGCATCACTTCATTCTAAGTGTTAAAAGATTTTGGCTTGACATTTGTCTTTGTGGATTGCAGTTGGTAAATGTTCCTGTTCCAGAAGCTGGAAGTTCCGGTTCTGCATAGAGCTTATCCTAAATCATCTTGCAGAGGAGGAGAGCTTGTTTCGCACTGTATCTGAGGAGTCAAAATCCGTCTAAAGGGAGGGATTTTTTATTGTATTTGACCACATTTTAGATAATATCACAGAATTTCGAAAACTGGAATAAGGGAAGGAGCTTTACATACAATGGACCGATATGACACAGGTAATCCTCCTTTAGGTCTTATATAAGATACTGCTGAGTGAACTGACTGGTTCACAATTGGTCAAATCTGTCTTACAGCAAAATGTAGGTGCAGTTGTTGCTTGCTGTAAACACTGCCTCTGATGTGTTTCCAATGCATGATGGGGGGGGGGACAAAATCCACAATCCTCGCTGTGTGAAAGATTATATTCTGAAGTTTCTCTGAAGATAGATCATCTGTATCGCTGTCTTATTCTCTCATTTTCTTTATCAGATCAGCTAAACCTTCAGATGCTGCCTCTTACGAAAGACAACAGCAGAGTCAACAGGTAAACTAAAGAGTTTATAATTACAGATTAGCATCCATTCTTAACATTATTCTTTTATTGTTTATTACAGATGTAACAGACTTCTTTCCCGTGTTACCTCTGGTAAGTTTTCTGTGCATTCATGAACAAAATATTGATACTCAGAAGTGGGAGAAAGCCATTGTTTTCCATGTCATAGAATGATATAATATTATAATATTGAGTTGTGCCTTTGTCATTAATGTTGCTCAACTACTTATTGAGTTGTTGAAGGCAGCTGTCTTTACTATATCTAACCAAGTCAAATGATTCTTTTTAAAGGGTAACTCCACCAGTTTTGCACATTAAAGCAACACTATGCAACTTTTTTTTAACCTTAAACTAACAGCTTGCAGATCATGTTAATGGTACAGTGCAACAACAGGGTGAATGGTGTGTCTTCAGTCAGAGGGTAGGATCACAGTGTTACATACATGTTTACCTCAACGTAAAATCATAACAACACATAACATTGCGATGACGCAATGACTTTTGTCTGTATTTACCACAGTGGTTTTCCACTCAGAAACTGGGTCACATAAAATGCCAATTTCTACATGGTTGTTGTTTTAAAGTGTGTTTACAGGTCTTGGGGAATACTCCTGCTTATGGGAAAGACAGTAGTACAAAGCCAGAGTAAGCTGCATGTAATCAGATGAATTGTCTTCAGTGGTGTCACTTGGTTGCTATTGTTACCCACAATGCAACTTAGCCAGTGAGTGACTTCCATTAGGACATTTATCGGGGTGACAGGAGGTAAAGCGGCTCGTCTAGTAATTGGAAGGTCGCTGTTTTGAATCCCGGCACTCTCCAGCTGCATTAAGCAGGATACTGAACCCCAAATTGAATGATGAGCAGTTGGCGCCTTGCATGGCAGCCTCTGCATTCGCTCCACAACATCAACTGGCCGGCTGATACCGCCATCACAAGCCGTTTTTATACTGGGCAATAAGCCGCCAATTGGCCGTCCTTTTTGTGGCTAGGTCTGAGCTAACAGCACTGTGCTTGCTCCTCCATCTTGTTGGGGACAGATCTTACATTCACCATGAAGACGGGGAAACGCGTCTGTAGCGCCCCCTCCTGCTAGGGCCAGCATATTGTGATCAAAGGAGGCAGGTCTGACTGATTTGCACTGATCAGACTGTGCTTACACCATGAACAACAGCACTGATGGTAGTCCATACAGTTGAAGTCCAGCCTTTTAATGGTACCATACAGAATCAAAAGTGTACACGGTGGCCTCAAAGTTCACAATACTTCTAATGAGAGCCCATTTTCATCCAATCAGGGCTGGCTTCGTTTTTTTCCATCTTCTGGACTGGCCTGGTGTCAGGAGCTGCAGGAGGTCTTCTGCTGGGAGTGACAGCAGTCGTTGTCCTTCAGTCCCTGGAGCTTCTGGCCGACAACAAGCTGCTCATGGACACATTAGAAAAGCACATCATGGATGATTATTACTTGGAAAGGTTGATTCAAGTGCCTGACATTCAAATATCCATATTTTCAGTGATTTTTGGAATTCTTTCATCAACCTTGTCATTAGCTGTGGGTGTCTGTATGGGATTTGCAGCCTATTCGCTGGTGATTCAAAGAAAAGGGGAAGCAGAGATGGGGAAAGCCCTCGGTTTGGCAGGCCTAGTGTGTCTGATGGGTGTCGCTGCGACTGGATACCATCTGGGTCATGCTTTACAGCGTTTTCTATCCATGACTTTAAATGCCAATATTTTTGTGTGGCTTTTCATTTCAACGGTGGTCGCCTACACGTTCTTAATAGTGATTTTGTGCTTAAGCTCTAACATGCAGTCATTGCTAGGCAGTATGGTTGTTACATCGTTTGCTGCATCACTTATATTACTAATAAGTCTTTTGTTAAGGGTTAGGTTAGTTCTTGTGGCTGTCTTGGCCTATTTGATCCTAGCTGTAAAAGAACTCGAGGAATCAAATCCCCTCAAACTTACCACTGCACCTGTGCCGTTGATGTTGATCATATCTGATGTTTACAGCATTGCAGGGCAGCGGATTGTTGCTTTACAGTCCCCAACATCCACAATAACAAGCAGTGTTGTAGTCGAGGCCATTTTTGTTGGAGTTTTATCTTCTCTGATGTGGACGGTTACTGTAGGCATGTCCTTGTTCGTGCAATGGCAAAGGGGTGGAGCACGTCAAATTTGTGCTACTGCAGCAGCTACTGGTTCAGCAGCTTTAGGTGCTATCAAGTTGGCTCTACCTGTGCTGGGTCCAGGTCCCACTATAGGAGCTCTGATGGGGGTGGCAGGGGCAGCAGGGGTATCTCTTGCTGCAGCAGGGGCAGTAACGGACCAGTATCGGCCTGAAGAAGACCAGTATGGATTGGCAGGAAGGTTGGGGGTGACAGTGGGAGCAGCTGTAGGAGCTTTCCTATCATCGTACGCCCACAGCGGGCTGTCGGGGACGTTCATGGCTCTGTGTGCAGCTACAGTTCCAGCTGGAGCCTTTCTTAAACTGCTCTATTTAGGTTTCAAATCATGGGGGTTAAAAGTGTGTTTATACCTTATACCTGTAGCTTTCATACTACTTTTCTACACCGGTTTGTTCATTACAATATTTATGACCCTTAGTGTTGTGTCTTCATAATGTTTGAGCCATCGTTTTTTCCAAGTTGTGATTTAGTTTGATTGTTGCTCTGTGATAGTATTGTGTTGGATGTTGACAGAAACAAAAAGTTGCCAAAAGCAAAGCCCTGTAAATAAAACTTGTATTATGTGACTTGACTGTCTTCATGTTCTTCATTGATGTATGATGTATGATATCAATGCTCACAGAGTGATGCACTGAACAGTTTGATGGTGTGCCACTTGATCTGTGAGGGTTTCATTGCATAGCGGACAGTGTCCTCTCTCAATTTTGTGCAACTTTAGATTTTAAACTTATTTTGTCACCTGAACACAGAATGTTATTGTTCTGAATAAAGAACCCAAAAGATGATTCTGCATCCTCTGGCACTTTAATTTCTTTAGACTCTACATACATTACACGTTTAAACAGTTCAGAGCCCTGAGCGAAACTGTAAAGAGTGTAAAGTAATACACTACTCAAATTACTTCATTGTTTATTCTGTGACATATCTGAATTTTAAAATGTTTTTATCTATTTTCTTTCTTATTTATCTGAATAATTATTTTTACATTTTTGGTGCCCAGACTTTCAACTAACACATGTGACTCTTATTGCATATCCATGCACGTGCATATATGCACATATATCCGAAAATCCCCAAATGATTTTGAGTAGTTAAAAAAAGACACTCGCGTTCTACAATACAGATAGAATTATAGCCCATAATTCATTGCTTTTTGACCATCTACAAATTATTTTTTGTTTTTGCTGCTGGGTCCCTTTGCTGCGTGTCACTCCCCCTCTCTCTAACCTGCTTCCTGTCACCCTCATCAACAATACTATAAAAAAAAAACCATAAAGGGCAAAAAAAAATATTTAAAAAAGAAAAGTTTGAGACCTTGTATGCCACATCACAGAAAAGAAAGAAAAAACAGAAAACAGGACAATGTATTTTATATTAAACAAAAGTTGGCAAACAAAAACATTCAGTCAGAGGCTTCAGTGGAAAAAATCCAAACTGTTTCAAAAACGTATAACGTTTTGGTTGTTAAATGAGCTGAGGGATATAAGTAGAGAATCTGTTCAAGGAAAACATGTCAGATCTTAGGTAATGAATAAAGAAAAGTTTTGTTGGTGAATAAAAAACATTGCATAATGAATAATGAAAGAATCTTAGTTATCGTTGCTTTTGTATGTTTAACGTTATAACTCTGTGAAGCTAGGTGATTCTCTTAGCCACAGTCTGCAGAAATGCAGTGTGGTGGTGTCCTGAAAGGGCTCAAATGTCCATGAAATAGCCTGTAGATTTGACAATAAGGTCAGCCCTGAACCCTCGCAGACCTGCTGGGAGAACGCCTCAACGTCTGTGAGTCATTGTTGATCACAGCTGAGGAATGTTCTTGCTATAGAATGCTGACAATCCAGTTTACCATAGGTCTTATCAAAAACCCTTGAACAGTGTTAATCTTGATTCATACTGTATCTGAGAGATGTACAGGAGCAGGATCGAGGAAGGTATTTTCACTGTAATTGACCACAATTGAATAATAGCACAGAATTCAAAGGGCTGTGGGTTTAAAGCTGGGAAGATCTGAGAAGAAAAGGAGCTGAAGTCTATCTTTTGCTGTCATCTGTGTGCTTCTTGGCAAACAATGGACCGATCTGACACTGGTGAGCTTTCTCGAAGTCTAAACACACTGCTGAGATTTGGGTGTCTGCCTTAAAAATATAGCTTTACAAACTGTCAAGTCAGGCTCAAAACGGTCAGGCTGTGAACATTCCTCCAGTTCATTTTGACCATTTAGAAACCTGTTCTAATGCTCTTCTACTGTAAGTTAGCGGGGACAAGATCACCCCAGTTCTCACGTGCAAAAAAGGTCATCTAAAGTTTATTTGAAGTTACGTTGAGGCTTCAGCAGCCTGAGTTACCAAATCACCAGTTACCAAATGATTCTCATTTAAAGTCTGTAAATAATTAAACAGCCAATCCTCCAGTACCTGTCTTTTTCTCATATATCAAATATGCAAATATTTATTTCTTTAAAGTAGCATTTTATATTCTATTGCAAAATCTGTCCAAAGACAAAGAGACAGAAGTGTAAACACCTTTACATTTGAAGAGGTCATCCTCTGTTAAATGACACATTGCTGCAACCTTGACATTTTTTAAAATTGTTTATTACAGACTAATCACACTACCTGCCTTTATTACGTCTGGTGAGTCGTGTTCCTTTTATAAACAGTATAAATAATTGGCTTGAGACTGAGCTTCTGAGTCTGAAAGATGAAGCCAAAGTGCCGTAAATCTGGATTCTTACTACTGGCCAGCAGGGGGCGTTACCCTCTGTCAATTCATTGATTTGAAGTCCCAGGTCTCAAGTTTTTGCCTAAAAGCCAATGCAGGTCCCAAGTCAAGACTGAGTCCTAAACATTGTGATTTTTGTCACACACACTGTGAGCTTTCTGTCCCCCACACCTCTAATGAGAATCCCTTTGTCTTCAGGGTTGCCGTCAGTTGTTTCCATCTTCTGCCTCGGACTGGTGTCAGGAGCTGCAGGAGGTCTCCTGCCTCAGTCCCTGGAGCTTCTGGCTGACAACAGCACGCTAATCAACCAGCTAGAAAAATATCTGACGGATGACTACTATTTGGAACGGAGAGCAAAACATATTTTACCATGGAACAGCAAGGATCAGGTGCATGACATCCACATATCCATATTTGCTGAGATGTTTGGTGTTTCTTGCTCAGCCTTGTCACTACCTCTAGGTGCCTGTGTTGGACTTTCAATGTATTCATTGGTGATTGAGAGAAAAGGTGAAGCAGCAAGAGGCTGCAGCTGGGCCAGTGTGTCTCCTGGTTGTCACTCTAACTGGAGGCCTTCTGGGCTTCTTCTTTGAGAGTTTTCTGTCCATGACTTCAATTGTTATTATTTTGCTGTGGTTGTTTATTTCAGCGTTGCCATGTCTTTATCCAATCACAGTTTTGGTTTTCACACCAGCCGCCACACTGATTACATTACATTACAAGTTTTTGCTCTAAAATTTGGTTAATTCTTGTCGTTGTTTTTATCCCTGCAATTCTAGAAGCAAAATTATGTTCCATCAAACTAGACGTTGTAACTGTGCCATTGATGTTGACCATATGTGATTTATATAACATCGCATGACAGCGGATCGTTTTCTTAACCATCGCCCTTACCATCCACAGACACAAACGCTGTTGTAGTAGAGGCCATTTTTGTTGGAGTTTAAGCTTCTCTGATGTGGACGGTTACTGTAGGCATGTCATAATTAGTGGCCTTGCAAAGGGGTGGAGCAGGTAAAATCTGTGCTACTGCTGCAGCTACTGGTTCAGCAGCTTTAGGTGCTATGAGGTTGGTTCTACCTGTGCTGGGTCCAGGTCCCATTATAGGAGCTCTGATTGGGGTGGCAGGGGCAGCAGGGGTATCTCTTGCTGCAGCGGATGCAGTAACGGACCAGTATCGACCACAAGTACAGCATTATGGATTGTTTGGGAGGTTGGGGGTGACAGTGGGAGCAGCTGTAGGAGCTTTTTTCATGTAATGCTCCCACAGCGGGCTGTCAGTGATGCTCATGGCTCTGTGTGCAGCTACAGTTCCTGCTGGAGCCTTTCTTCAATCATCTTCACATTACTGGGTGTTGTATGTGTTTTTGTGGATTTGCATGTATACAGTATTGATAATTGCCACCCACACAGCCTTGTTGAGCCTTTCGCTCATGGACAAATACACGAGGGACAAAATACGTCCACTTTTTCAATATAAAGAGGGTTGTTAAGTTTTGGTTTTTTTTACAATTATTTCAAGGCAGCATTTAAGCTCCCTTTCAAAACTGATCCCCGTCAATACCAACATGCCTGAGAACCCATTTGACATGACCATACCACACACACACGCGCGCGTATATATACGCAAGTAAACGGGAGTTGTTTACTCTAAATGATGATGCAGGGAAATGTGACTGCTCTTTGCAGATTTCTCCCAGATAATGTTATTTTCATTCTCACATTGTCAACAGCATTTTGTTTTTGTCTCTCTTTTTCCATCATTGTATTTTTAATGCCCTATTTTGTATTTCTAAATCTAATCAATGTAATATCCATTCTGTCAGTAAAATAGCTCATAACTTAAGATATGAGCCCCTCTGTGGAGGGTAGCTCAAAAACATAGGGGGCAGTGTAACTCATCATTAAGCTTGTCTTTGTTGGGATAAATTCAGACACTGTATGGTTCTGCTTAAGGAAAACAGGTATAAAAAAGAAAAATCTCCTTTCCTGAAACTTTGAGTTTGTTTTAAAACTACTGGGGCAATCAGATTATCACCTGTTGAGGTACAAAGCAATATTGTGCTGCAGGATGAGCCAGTGTCCGCTGGTTAGCATGCCTACATCTATGCTACACAATACAAAAAAAAGTAATTGACAGAACCTTGTCACTTTTGTTTCTTCACACTCTGTTGACAATATTGCGGGTTTTTTTGTTTGTTTGTTTTTTGTTTTTTTTTACTGTTTTATATATAAACCAGTTCTTTAGGGTGCCTTTTTGTAACAATCCATTCAGCCCTCGTAAAAAAAGGGGAAAGCAGCTAAGTATGATCCATATTGATATTTGTTGTGTGTGTTGAAGTTCTTTAGTTTTTTCAGTTGTATTCTGGCACTGTAGGACTTACCGATGGGCAATACTGTTTTTCTTCTTGCCAGACCATAACTCATACTAATGCTGACAAAAACCAATGGAAACATATCGCTGTGAAGTAAATATGAAGCTCATTTTCACACTTGCAAACTGCTATTCATACATCATACATATCAAGAGCTCTGTCTCATTTTTGTATATAGGCCTGTAAGAGAAAGTTGCATGGTGTACCTTTAATTGAGCTCCACAGAGAACACATGATTATGTTTTTTGACAACACAGATTGACACCCGTCCTGTATCTTGATCGGCAGCTAAGCTAATGACAGATCAACAGCCCCATACACACATTTATATGTACAGATGTATTATTGATGCATTTATTATGTACTGCTCCAGGTCTTAAACAAACTAACTACCTTGACATCAGATATTGAAGTCAGTCGCTGTCCTTTGCTTTTCTCTCAACGAGGTACAAATGAACATACAATTGTGTCGTCCCATATGTAGCTGAGCAAGCCGGGAGATGGTACTGTCTCTTTTGGGGAGGACAAAGGATACTGGGTAACGACATTGAGGTAGTCACCTTGTTTGGATTTTTCTTTTTCTTTTTTTACCCACAGCTGATGCACACTCTATTACTGATGTGATGGTATGAAATGTGAGAAACCTTTTATGATGTCAGCCAATGGTTCACAGTCTCCTTGGAAAAACCTGTTGTACAGTAGCTGCTGTATGAACTCCTGGAGTTTGACACATTGACTGTAATACTTTATACAAGACCTATGAGTGTAAGTTTGATAATTGTAAATGTGTCTGTAAAATCTGTTAATCTTTTTTTATCAGATAGAGTTAATACCTGACATTAGGTGCATTTTTGTACTCATATGGCCGACTGTTCATCTAGCACTGCATAGAGAGCAGCGTCCTGTACTGTTAATCTACCACAACTGTGTACACGTCAGGCAACTCTGTGCATCTTTTGAGTTGAAAACATTTTTTTTTATTCTTGTTTTTAAAAATTTTATTTCAGCTAAACACAAAAAAACAATAGGAATAAAGCCCCCAAAGATATTTCTGTGTCCTGTGTCACTTTAGTTTCTCCAGGCTTCAAATTTGAACAGTTACAGGAACAGTTCAGAGCTCTGAGCTGTAAACTAACAAAAAAAGATACTCATACTCCACAATATAGTGAGCAAATCACAATGTCCTCTATAATCCACGTGTTTGTGCAATCATCTATGAGGTAATTTCAGTTTTTTGCTTGGGTAGTGAGCCCAAATGAATGAAACCCCTTTGAAAACGCTCTCCTCAGCTGCTCTCTTGTGTTTTAACCATACAGAACAGTCACTGGATGCTGCTTTCTGGAGGATTTCTGTCCGTGCCAGCCCAGTTCTTGATCAACAAACTCAGAACCTGAACGGCAGCATTCTGCAAACATTTACTGCAGATATGATCTCCAACGTGTTTTAAATGTCTGCATCTGCAGGTGTGCCAGGTTATGAACTTGCTTGGATCCAGGGCTGTGTCACTCCTCAACAATGACAACGTGCAATCAAAACCTTGATGTACAGCATGACGTGCCGATTGATTTACACCAACATGTGTCTGTAGCAGTCACAGTTGAGGAATTTCTTTGTTACAGAAGGTTGAAGTACCAGTTTTGTCTGAACAGTTCAGAGCTTGATTCATACTGAAGGTTATCCAAAGAGTCAAAAACAGCACGGAGTGAGGGATTTCCATCGTATTTAACCACATTTGGATAATCTCCCACATAAAAGACCTCTATGTTGGAGCTGGGAAGATCTAGGAAGAAAAGGAGAGTTGGAGAGTAACTTCGCTGTCATCTGTGAGTTGCTTGATGAGCAATGGACCGATCTGACGCTGGTGAGCTTCCTTTAAGTCTCAACACACTGCTGAGATCTGGGTCTCTTGCTTCACACATCATACCCTCTGTTAAATAAATATGTTCTAAAGTTTACTTGAGGTTAAGGCTTGAGCAGTCTGAGTTTCTTGTGTGTGGACATCGTCTTCATATGGTATGTATTTTGGAACAGGGTTTTGTGCAGATTGATACTCTGGTTTCAGGTTTAGGGGGTTGATGCATGTAAATTTCTCTCTTGCGTCTGTATAAATGTCTTTCTTTGTTTGTCAGATGAGCTGAACATTATGATGCCTCCTATCAGAGAGGACAACAACAGAGTCAACAGGTGAACTACGGACAGTTTATTATCCCAGAAAAATAACTTTCTAAAGTTTTTTTCATGTGACATAGTGAAATGCAAATATACATATTGTGTCATTAGCAAATGAATGGATCAAAATCTACAGGTTTAACATTACTAAATGGAACAGAATGATTTACAGGTGATAGCAGTCCTGTTTCCTGGCACTCACCATTGTTTTAACTTTGACATTTTGATTTGTTTGTTTATTACAGAAATATAACACTACCTGCCTGTGTTACCTCCGGTAAGTCATATTCTTACATAAAATAATGGAACTCAAGGTCATGTGGCCATTAATCTCAATTCAGGTCAAACGTTGTGACCGACCAGTTCCATCCTAACCAGCAGGTAAAGCTATCCTCACAAGAAACCGTTAAGGATTTAATGAGAATTATGTATCAGCGACACAGGATCACTGTAAGAGACCGTGCACACCCTTTACATTTTTCTCTTTTCTTTTATTGCTTGGAAACATACTGAAATTCAATTCAACTGCAACAAGAAGCAAATCCACCAAGAGATGTCAGCGACTCCCTAAAACTGAGGATTGTATCCATCTTTTTCGGGACTGTTGACTGACAAGACTGCTGTTGGTTTGATGATATGTATCTTTGTTATGATAAGCTAATTTCTAAAATTTGGGGGGGGTTCAAAGCGTCTTTGATTTGGTGATTTACACAGGTTTTAAGCTGACTTAAGTCCACAGCTCTGATGGCACAGTACAGGATGGATGTAACACACTGTGAGCTTTCTGTCCTCCACACTTCTAATGGGAAACTCTTTGTCTTCAGGGTTGGCGTCAGTCATTTCCATCTTCTGCATCGGACTGGTGTCAGGAGCTGCAGGAGGTCTCCTGCTGGGAGCAACAGCAGTCGTTCTGCTTCAGTCCCTGGAGCTTCTGGCTGACAACACACCACTCATGGACCAGTTTAGGAAAAAATTGAATTACACTGATCATTATATTAACAGATATAATCGAAACTACGACCTTCAAATATCCATATTTTCAGTGATGTTTGGAGTTTTTTCTTCAGTGTTGTCATTAGCTGTAGGTTGCTATGTTGGACTAGCAACCTATTCACTGGTGATTCGAAGTAAAGGTGAAGCAGCGAGAGGAAAGGCTCTGGCTGTGGCTGGGCCAGTGTGTCTCATGGGTGTCACTGCAACTGGATGCCTTCTGGGCCTCGCTTTAGAAGGTTTTCTGTCCATGACTTTGATTGGTATTTCCCATTGGTTTTTAATTCAAGCAGAGGTGATAAGTCTGTTTACAATAATCGCTGGTGTATTCTGTACTCGGGTGTATTCTACCTTCTTCAGGGATTTTTTATGCCGTTTTTGTTTTTTTGCACACATGTTTGTATTCATCACATACATGAATTTTTTGGCGTTTCGAACTAGGTTAATTGTTGTACTTGTTTTGATTCCTATGATAATAGTTGCACGGGGACATAATGAATCATGTGACCTCAAAACAACAACTGCAGCTGTAAATATGATGTTGACCATATCTGACACGTATGACATTGCAGGGCAGCGGATTGTTGCTTTACAGTCCCCAACATCCACAACAACAACTGTTGTAGTAGAGGCCATTTTTGTTGGAGTTCTAGCTTCCCTGATGTGGACGGTTACTGTAGGAATGTCATTATTTGTGGCTTTGCAAAGGGGTGGAGCAGGTAAAATCTGTGCTACTGCCGCAGCTACTGGTTCAGCAGTTTTAGGAGCTATCAAGTTAGCTCTACCTGTGCTGGGTCCAGGTCCCATTATAGGAGCTCTGACAGGGGTGGCAGGGGCAGCAGGGGTATCTCTTGCTGCAGCAGGGGCAGTAACAGACCAGTATCAACGAGTAGTACACCGATATGGATTGTTTGGAAGGTTGGGGGTGACAGTGGGAGCAGCTGTAGGAGCTTTTTTCATGTCATGTGCCCACAGCGGGCTGTCAGCGATGTTCATGGCTCTGTGTGCAGCTACAGTTCCTGCTGGAGCCTTTCTTAAACTGCTGTTCTTCCATTTTGCATCATGGCCGTCTTTTTGGTATTACGTAAATGCAGTTCACATTTTATTCGCATTCACCTTGTGGATTCTTGTAATGTCTGGAAACTATGTAAGGACACAAATTATTCCTAAAATGCTGGCATTATTTATTTGTTATTGTTTTAGTATATTCTCTTCTTTTCTCTCCAAATAAAATTCAACTCTAAATGACCTTCTCTTAACCCCACAGTCGTCTGACTGTCCGCCTCATGTGCATACCAATGCAATCGTAGCTAGGCGCCTAAGCTTACACCCGAGTTTGGTGGATTCTCATGCCATCTATCATTAGCAAGTTTGTAAGTTTGTATGTTAGTTTAACTAACATCATCTTAGCAAAACCAACTAAAGGTAACCTGACAATACAGAGATCACATTAACATTTGACCAGCGAACAGACCAAATACATCCAACAACAACAACAACAACAACATTGAGTTAAGGTCCTCCACCATCATCTTGCTCTCTCCTCACTCTTACCACATTATAAGTGAAATACGACTCCTTCTCAGTTGCTGGGCCTGCTGCTGCATGGCGTAGACACCTGCAGCAGTTTGTAGTTGAAGCATCCGTCGTAGGCCTACTGCTAAGTACCGACTTTTCAAAAAGCATAACAACACGGTGGTTGGCGACACCGTTTATACGACTTGCCTCCCACCGTGTAAAACAAGGAACACCGATGACTGCGGAAAGCCTATGAACGCCCTATCCAGTCATTTTGGTGTGAGAATGTGTTCAACATAACAGTATGTGTTGGATGTTGACAGAAATAAAGAGAATCATCCAAAGCAGAGTCCTGTGAGGAACTCTTAATGATGTCTTCTGATGGTTCACAGTCTCCTTTAAAATCTGTTGTATACTAGCTGCTGTACAGTTTATGTTTATTTGTGCTGATGGAGTGATGCACTGACCAGTTTGTATGTTGTCAAGTTGGAAACATTCATTGTACTATTCTATACAAGACCTGTCAATGTAAGTTTGATAAATGTAAATGTGTAGCGCCATCTGCTGTTTATCTACCAGAACTGTATACACAGCAGAGAGCTTTGTGTGATTTTTGTTTAAAGCTTTAACTTTTTTAACTTTCAATAAAGTGCAAAACGTTCAAAAAGCTCTGATACTCTTAAAGTGATAGCTTGGGTGTTTTGATGTGGGGTTGAATGAGGTGCTTATCCACAGTCAGTGTATTACCTGCAGAAGATGACCATCAGCTCTCCCCTGTGTGGAGAAGCAGCAGTGTAACAGAGAGTGTAAACCAATGAAAACCTGACAGTACAGTCATTAAAGCATGCTCTTATGAAGCATTGTGTGATTATCCACAAGCTATGATTGAAATGAACCCTTTACAGACACTCTCCTTGGTTGCATCTTTTGTTTTTACATTAAAGTGAAGCCACTGGGTGGTGCTTACTGGAAGTTGTACCTTCTGTGTCCACCCTGTTCTCGATCAACTCAGAACCTGATCATCAACTTTCTTCACCTGACCAGCAGACAAACATTGACTGTAGATAACGATGAAAGCTGCCAAAGGACCCAGCTGCACCCAGGTTATGTATCTGATTAGATCCGGGGCAGTCTTTTTGAATATTTTAAAGAGGCATGTTTTGCAACACTTTATGCAACTTTCCTCAGCAAGCTGTTGTTCTGCCCAAAGTGTTGGAAGGATATAGAAAATCACCAACTCCGTATACCTAACTTTCATAATCACTGGCTCTATACAATGGATCTTTATTTGTGTGTCTTTGTCAGTGCGTGCCACATCACAAACCCATGAATTTTCAAGCATGTGTGTTTGTGCCGTGTGTGTATATATAAGCTCCACATGTGATAACATTCTCCCATTTCTCTCCGTGGAAATATTTATGCTAAGTCCTCATCTGAGCGTGCAGTTCAAACAGACAGGGTCCGGTGTTCTTTCCCCTTTTTCCAGACGCAGTCAGCCTCTGGGGGGCCTTCCCATACAAGACGAAGCATTGTGAGCGCGGGCCGGCCCTCCCCTTTCCCCCGCCCTCATATACACGTGTTTACATCAAGACCTGATATCCATTTTCCATCACTCACTCTTGTAGCCCGGAGTTATTTATTTTCAGCGAGCAAGGAACAGTTTCAAGGGAGCTGTGATATGTAAATAGTTGTGATCTATCACAGGTGTCCCATCGCCCACAGAGAGGACGCTCGCTCTGATGATGTTTAAAGAGAGGAAGATGAAAAGAGATCAGCCTGTTTGACAGCGGCTTGTGCACAGGAGCATATGGGAACTACTTTCCGCCACAACTGGCAGGATTGTATGACAGAAGGACTGTGACTTTAACGCCGGCCTTCTGATGTCAATATTTCACGCCACACTGACTGTGTTAATATTAATGTGGTCATGTGACCGAATGAATGGTTTAATCACATAAAGCTTGAGAGGGTGTTTATCACATACTCTCTTCAAGATGTTTTTTTAAAAGAAATTTTAAAAATGGCTTCAGGCGCACTAATATGTTTCTCAGCTCAAAGAAAGTTTAACAAATATAAAACCTCCATGGATGAAAAAATTGCTAGTAGAAAGACTCATAATTGACCTTGAGTGCACTTCAAGGTGTCCTGGTAACAGTTGAACACTCATCTCTGTAATAATGGTGTTCTATGAGGAAAATGCTTTTTGTGCCAAAGAAGAATTTTTGGTTGCAATACTTTAAGCGGCCACCAGGCAAAACTAAATGCAAGGCTGACTGGCACCCTCCAATCCAGGTTGAAAGAATACATAAATGATTATCACTGATTAAGTCAAGGAATGTGACTCCAAAATGTAAATTTTGCTGTGTGGTTGTGTGTTCCCCCTCCGTCTGAAACACTCCTGTCTCATTAGCCTAGGCCTCGCTGCCCATCAGACCACTAACATTAGAGCTTTATAGCAGTCTTTGTATGGTATTAAGCTGACTGCTGGGTGCTCATCAAAGTTGCACACATTGCCAAGCATATCAACCTATTTTAACCTTTTTCAGACTTAGTTTTATCATCACCGTCAGGGCAGCAACACACAATGCATACCAGTGAAGATCATGTAGCAAAGCGACCATCATATAACAACAAAGTTAATGTTGGCTGAGCTCGCACTTCAGTACAAACACAAAAAAACTGCAACAAGCTGTTAATCCAACCTACTACTCATTACTTGGCTTCAAGTTAATCTTGATGTACACACAGCTTCTCTCGACTGTCTCAGTATTACAACATTAAACCTGGAGGCCTACCAAACATATTGAAAGCATCTCTGTCCTTTTGAAACGAGATGTATAAATGGTTCTGCATTGTTTGCTGCCATATGTACATTGACTGGCAGTCCTCCTACTTGCGTTTGCTGGTGCATTGCTGTTACTTGGCATGTCTGCTGGGAACTGATTAGGGAAATAGCATGTAACCTACAGGAATGTGTATTGCATTGCAGAGTGGTTGTGAGTGTTTCATGCGGCACAGACAAAACAACTATTAACTATTTGGAGGCAGTGGGTCGCCCCAGTACAAATCACGAGCACCAGTTGCAGTTCAGACCAGTGTCTTGGTCAAGAGAAATGTAGACCTAGTGTTGAATGCGAGGATACCCATGTAACCATGCCGGGAACTAAGACCAAAGAATATTTCATCTCATCATCTCGGACAATGTGGAGTCCTTTCATCTTGGATTTGTACAGGCTATAGAGGAACAAGATATAGAAGAAGAAGAAGAAGAAGAAGAAAAATAAGAAGAAGGAGGAGGAGGATGAGGAACAGTAGGAGGAGGGGGGATTAAAGAGAATGTAACACTCCAGCAACTTTATAACTGCATATATCCACATACAAATGCAAATATTGTTGTGCCAAGAAAAACAAACAGCATCATGGTGAGCAGTGGCGTGTGCACTAGAGAAACGGTATCATCTGTGGTCAGACAATAGAGGTTTCTCTTCTTGTTGTGGACTTGAGCCATCTTTGAGTTGACTCATAGGAGGGACTTTGAGATTTTCCAGCTCTGTATCCTAACAGTGCCTGAACAAAATCATTTCACTAAGTGTTTTCATCAGAGGGACACATCTTGCCTCTGAAACACAAAATGCTAACACTTGCGGGGATGTGGCTGTGGGCCATGCTGGAGGCTCACCCAGAAGTTTAGAGAGCAAAGTCCATGTTGGACCAGGACCGGTTTCTGTTCGAGATGTAGCTAAGTGGTTGAAAGAAACAAAATGTCCCACAGGCCTCTCCCTGATCCACTCACTCTTTCCTTTATGCTGTGATTAGAGCACAGTGCTGCAGTGCTGACTGAATGCCAGCTCCTTCCTCCCTTCAGGTCTGTGCTACGATCCAACAGCCAAGTCACTGGAAGTTAAATAAAACACACTGTGTCTGTTGTTTCACAAACAAGAAGAACTCTATTTTGATAAGAGATGCTTTTCTTGTAATATTTTTAATATTTTCAATTACTTATTTAAGAAATCTCTTGTTTCAGTATGTTATGTTATGTTATGTTATGTTATGTTATGTTATGTTAAAGGACTGTGACAGAACTATATGTGTGTACTCTTTTGTTATGTTGTAAACTCTTATGTCATGTTATGTTATGTTATTTTATGATAAAGGAATGTTTCAGATGCATGTTATGTTATGTTATGTTATGTTATTTTAGTTATGTTAAAGGACTGTTACAGCAACATATTGTGTGCTATTTTATTTCATGTTATGTTATGTTATGTTATGTTATGTTATGTCATGTTATGTTATGTAATGTTATGTTATGTTATGATAAAGGACTGTTACATTAATATATGTTGTGAACTCTTATGTTATGTTGTTATTTTATGATAAAGGAATTTTTCAGTAACGTGTAATTATAAGTTATATTATGTTATGTTATGTAATGTTATGTTATGATATAGGGTTGTTACCGTATGTATATGTATTATGTTACAGTAATATTACAGTAATCACTTTTATGTAACTATTTTATGTTATGTTTTAAGTTGCAGTAATCCCTGTTATATTGTATTACGTGAAAATAACAGTAATTTATTTTATTATTGTAATTTCAGTAATGTGATGTAATGTGATGTTACAGCAATGTTGCTGTAATTTTTGTTTTATCATATTGTTAGGTTCCAGTAATTTCACTTCATCTTCATCTTGAATAAATGCAGACCTGTCACAATTGTAACAGTTTTACCCAGCAAAAAAAAACAAAGAAGGAGAGAATGATTACCTAAGTCTCTGACCATTACTCCATCTGCCTGGAATGTGTTGTGTAAAAAAATTATCAAATTTCTCAGTTTACAGAGCAGACAGGCCATGTGGCTAAAAAAAAAATCTCGACTAACTCTCAAGCCATAAACAAAAACATTTGTGGAGCTTCCTTTGGAGTTTTTTTCTTCTTGCTCTTCTCTGAACTATATTGAAAGCAACGGCTGATGGTGCTGATTTGTGGAGCGAGAGGAAGGGGGGGATGAAGAACCAAGCAGCAAGAGGGGGGATGGTAGGACTTGCTTTGGAGGAAATCTGGAACCTATAAACTTGGGCAACTTCTATGACAAGAGGCAAACGTCACAACGGTTCAAGTTGGTTGGCTGTACGACACACCTTTGTCTCCGCCTCGTCCCTTTGATCGGACCAATCGCTTAAGATTCATTCTTCCTGTTGTTTTAAGCTCAGCTGTCCAAAAAAACGTCCTGCGGACCAATAAGTGAGTTAAATGGGTGGGCAGCTGAAAGTTTCATGGTTCCCTCCCTTTAAAAAGTCAGATTCAGGTTGCTGTTGTTTCACATGCAGCTACAGAAGCGGGACATGAGAACAGT
>CAEMYA010000117.1:146821-160905 GCA_903131615.1 Diplodus sargus
GTGTAGATCTCACAACTGTTAGGGAAGAAGAACAACACAGCAGAGTTCCGGAGAAACCCAGAGCGTAACAGAGGGAGTTTCTGAAGACAAACAGAAGAGAGGAAAACTGCGCGAAAGAAGCAGAGTGGGAGAGGAGAGAGACATATTGACAGAGGGAGAGAAGCACTGGAGATATTCAAACGGAGTGAAGGATACACATAAAGGAGAAAGAAGACAGAAGAAAAAAAAACGTGGCCAAGCATGAGAGAGGAGGAGCAGTCTAACGATGACCACTCCAAGGGAGGGGTGCTTTCCAGCAAGGAGAACACGGGACGACAACGCTCTAACGCCTGTCCGGTTGTAGTAGCAACACCAGGGGTCACCGGGCATAAACGGCAGATGGGCTCACAGATGGAGGATCAGGTTACAACAGTTTCTCCCACCACATCAGCAGACGATGGCAAGGTAAAGCCAGGGGACGACATCCAGATCCCCACCCCGACTGGACCCAAAAGACTCAAGAGGAGTCCTCAGCATCGGCTGCCTTCTTCCGGCCCGTCCCTTTCTCCTGTCCCCGGTCCTAGTCCTGGAGGTCTCTCCCCCCTCGAGGACCCACACGGCCAGCGGGTCATTGCCAACATCCGGGAGCGCCAGCGGACGCAATCTCTCAACGACGCCTTTGCCTCATTGCGTAAGATAATCCCAACGCTCCCTTCCGACAAACTGAGCAAGATCCAGACCTTGAAGTTGGCATCGCGCTACATTGACTTTCTGTACCAGGTTCTGCAGAGCGATGACATGGACACTAAGCTGGCTGGATGTAACTACCTGGCCCATGAGAGACTGAGCTATGCCTTCTCTGTCTGGAGGATGGAGGGAGCTTGGTCTACCATGTCTGCTGGACACTAAACCAAACTGAAAGCAAGGTTTGTCTTTTGATTGTCGACCTATTACGGAAGATAACTCCTCATGAGAGGGACATATTCTTACAAGACACGGAGGGCTGAGGAGACGTCTGCTCATTGTGGACACTATTTCACACCTCAGCTTAGATCAATCTGCTTGCCACAATGCTGATGAAAAGATCATGAATAGAAAAGGTTCTGAGTTTTTTTTATGAGCATTTACACAGCTTATTTTAAGCCACTATCCCCTCATGAAACGTGTAGCTTTTCTTGCTGCCGAGCAACATATCAGATGTAACTATGGACTCTTGTGATTCTATTGTTTTGCTTGTTAAAAGCAACATTTAAGTATTAGAGCAGGGAAAGTGTGTTCAGTGTTTGATTCCTAGACATTTGCACTCTGCGTACATAGATGACAAAGAAGGACAGGACAGGTGAGAGACAAAAACAGCTTGACATCATTCAGTATTCATCCAACAGTCTGATGATGGAGGACGCCCTGTCCTAAACGGTGCCTCCACATGACAGACCACATGGAGCCCTCCGCCCCATCAGCTCTCTCAGGTTCTCAAGTTTGACCTCTGGTTTCAACCTCTGCAACACCCTTGATTTTATCACCTTAATGGCCATCATCATCATCATCATCATCATTACTATCGCCATCACCATGCATACTTTGAACCACATTTAAACTTCACTTCACGCCTTCGGCTTGCACGCGTAACAAAGTCTTGTAAAATGTATAAAGAGCAACAACAAGAGAATGCAGATGGAGGGACTGGAAGAAAGTCAGAAGTGGAAAGACAAAAAAATGGATGTTTCATGACAGATTGGACCTTTGACTTTTCCAAACCCGTTCCTTTCCTACTTTTCCAAGATCCTGACATGTTATGAATCCCTGACCACCTCTGAACCCAAGCGACGGTGGAAAAAGTAGCCGTGGGCAGCCGTCGTCCTGACTAAAGTTTCTCCTCTTTATACCCAAACCAAGCCCCTTTGTTTCTTCCAGTGCCAAAAAAACTCTCCTCTTGAAATTCTTTCCTCTCGTTCTGGCCCAAACTTGCTTGCGTTGCACGAAGCCGTGATGCAGCTACAGCGCGCTGACGAGGAGGCGTAATGAAAACAAACGGTCTCTAAAAGCCATGAATCATGTGTGTCACCATCAAAGGGGAGGCTGATGTGGCTCCCCGCTGGGCTCCCATAAACCACTGGAAGTGATGGAGGAGGTGAGAGCTGATTTATACACACACAAACGTGCACGCATGCATAGGTGCAGCCGTGCACGCACACAGCACGCACAAAAAACGCACGCCTCCCCCCGTGTCTTTGGGTTGAGAAACAGTGCCATTGTCTTTAAAAGTGACTTTTCTTAATTACCACATTTTGCACAGCAAAAAAAAAACCTGATAAAAAGTCAGATTTGTGTTTGATTATAACAATCATTAATAAATAGTACATTCATAGTTAATCAAACATCAGTTAATAGTTATTTAACTGTTAACAAATGATGAAATCAGTTTTTTTCGTTTATTAAGCAGTTGTAAAGCTTTGTAAACAACAGTTGCAACATAATAACAGTCATCCAAATGTCAGTAAATGAATTGCAATATTAAGTCACAAGCATTATAAACATCAGTTGCAGCTTATCAATAAACGATTGCTTCATAAATGCTTATAAAGCACTGTTGTGTTTAACAGAGGAGTATCCACGAACTAAAGCTTAATCGATCGCCGATTTACGGTTCATCAATGAAGGGCATTGTAAAGTGTTGCCTACCACCGCATTGCATTTCCTTGCATAAAAGAGATCTAATGCAATGCAAACCAGCATCACCTGCGAGGTTTAGCGTTCGTGTCACATAAACAACCAGACTGTTAAAGAGATGAAGGATGACAGGCTATTTGTATTCGATGCATATCCATGACAAACCGCTTCTGCCTTCACTGCCAATACACATGAAGCCCAGCAACCTATCATTAGAGTGTCCCAGGGAGGTAGCTAATGGTTCCAGCTACCATGAAGACTTATTAAGTATTTTACTGAGCCCCACAGTCAGCACAGTGTGGTCTCACAAGGCTAACCTTCGCTGACATGTTAGAAGACACTTGACATTTAAAAAGAATTCAGTTTGGGGCCAAAAGAGAAATGCAGCCCCTGTGTGTTTTGTATTTGAAGTTTGAGGCGGCTGGCCCTAAAAATCAGGCGGATTATTTTTTAAGCACACATTAAATCCATACGGCATTTGTCTGAATACTCAGTCAGTGTGACAGCTGCTTTTTGGTATCAGACAGTGGTGATGTGTGGTAATTGGCTGAGGTGCATTTATTAACCTCTCAGCCCACTCATCTCCTTGTATTATGTCGTTTAAATTAAGTTGTATTCATATTGATCTATTAATGTTAGGATGCTATGATCAAAGATATACATGTATCTCATTTCTTCCATTGTTGAAACTAGTTAACTGAAATAACTGCGTTTCGTCTCTTGTGGCGCCGTGGGCCAGCTTCGCATGACGGCCATTTTCCGCTGCAAACACCGTCAGGGTGGGAAGCTTGAATGCTGGGTATAATGTAATGCTGCTGTGTTTCAGATTGTAAGTCGTGTAAACGTAAGGACTTTGTCAAATTGTTATACATTTTTTCAATTGGGGGACATCAAGACCGTATTTCAAGGTAAAACAGGCAGCTAATGTTAGCCTTCAACCAGTTTATAGCTAACGTTAACTCTTCATTACATCCAGTGTATTTCACATCCAGGCTTAAATAAAGCTATAAATTATTTTATAATTATTTCAGCCTTTTCTATCGTATCCTGTAACATCCTTCAATGGTTACGTTAGCTGGGAAGTGGCTGAATGCTAACGTGAGCTAGCTGTTATTTCTTGCCTTACAGAACCTAATGGGCTGTCAAATATGTCACTCTACCCTGAAACACAGCCCGATGGCCGTCCAGATTTTCACGATCCCGTATCTTTTCAGTCGCTGATCAATCAGGGAGCAGTGAAATCACAACAACATGTCAGATTTTGTACGTTTATGCGACTTGAAACCTTGAAGACGGCATTGCGGCATCTGAGCTTCCTACCCTGACCATGATGTCATAGGAAAATGGCTGCCATGTGAATTAGGTCCCTTGATTCCCATGTTGTTTGGGAGCAGTTTCTCCTTAATTCAAAATCAAAGACAAAACAATCCTAAATCCAATGACGAATATATTAAAATATGTTCAATAAGGTGGATACCACTGTAACATGCCTTCCTCTTTGTCTTCCCAGCTGCTGAACCAAGTGACTGTGATCCTCCCTGCACATCTCTGCTCCGTGCTACATTTCTGCTTTTCTTATGGACTTTGATGCAAATGGAACTTTTTAGGTACCTCAGCTCTGGAGAAAAGGACCGTATAGGAATATTGATCAGGATGCGGACTGACATGGGGAAAGATGGCTTTTCTCTGAACCAACTCAACCAGCAAAGACGTGTCATTTACCACGATGAAACGGACAATACAGGTTGGATTCGTGTTCGCAATTTGTGTTCCCGACTATTTGTCATGCAGTTGAAGCCAGACTTCCGCACCGGATGGTGAATTAATGTCTTTGTCTGTTGTACACCAGTTTACAGACAGAGAGGAGCATTTACTTGAAGTATGTACAGTATGTGGTGCTTTACGGAGAAAAAAATAACTGACACTGATACAGTATTACCGTCTTGTGATATGAATATCACAAGCAGGAAAAGCCCCGGAGAGCTAGATGTATGATACGTGCAGCGCATCATTATTTTTCTTAAAAATAAAAGCTGTCCTCAAACTGTTCACGAGATTTCTTGTTGTTCTGGTAAAACCAGATGATGAACAGTGCAAGGATTTATACTGGCACCACACCCTCTGCGTCTCCTGTCTCTCTTGTTAAACTGTCTCTCTTGTTTTCCTTGACTTCCTCCTTCCCCCGGTCTTTTTTTTTTTCCTTTGGTTGTTGTTTTTAATGAGGTCTGTGTGCCTTCGCCTGGTCAGTCAGGAACAGTTAATTCCTCCGCAAAGCACACGTTAATGTGCAATTAAGGGCTCCGGGAATATTTATAGCCTGTTTGGACCTGGATTCTAAGTTTTAGCTTGATCTTTTTCAGCTACGCTTACAGTGGCCTGCAGGTTAACTCTTGTGTACCCTGACCGCTCGCAAGAGTTCAAGCATTAAAGCTTTCACACGAGGTTAGAGTAACGCTGCAACTGGGAAAAGCAGAATGACACGACTACATTGATCAGTGTTG
Organism: Diplodus sargus; assembly: GCA_903131615.1. Lineage (NCBI taxonomy): Eukaryota > Metazoa > Chordata > Actinopteri > Spariformes > Sparidae > Diplodus > Diplodus sargus. Next base: position 151,972 of record CAEMYA010000117.1, read on the forward strand.
GCCGTTTTTTCATGGTTTGCTAAAGAGTGAAAAAGAATGCAAAACTCTTATGAGAGTTCATATAAAAGAACAACAATGCTCTCTTCAGTCTGCTGGCACGGTTGACATAGCCCCCCCCCCCGTTTTTTTGCGGCTTCAACACGAGTACAGTGACACGTAATGTTTCAGCTGTAACTTTACATTGACTTAAGCGGTGCTCTGTTCATCCACCACTCTACATCAAACCAGCACGCTCTGAGAAATGGTTTGAGTTAATGTCAGCTTCGTTAAATGCTCATGCAAAAACATGCAAAACACTGGTGCAACTAGTGGAAAAAGGCTCCGCTCACACCCAAACAAGGGGGTGTTCCTAGTTCTGGTGACCGCGCTCAGGTCCGCTCGGGTTGGATTTGTAATGGAAAAGACTTGATGTCAGCGAGCTGTGCAAATGAGAAAGATAAAGGTGTCAATTGTCTGGAGCTAACTGGTGCGACAAAGCTAACGGCCGGGCGAGGGAGATCACGCCCACGCGGCCCTGAGGAGAGGTCTAACCGAGCAAGCGAACCGCGACTCTGTAGGAGCGTTTTTGTTTTCAGTTAAAGAATCTTAAACCCCTGTTCTTAAAGTCACTGCAACTTCTGTATCAGGTCGAGTAGATGTTTTATGGGGGAGGCTATTTAATAAGGTGCTGTGCTGAAGTGCTGTTGCGTGGCTCAAAGTTTTGATCAATATAGTGTGCAGCATAGACTATGTCGTTTTAGTGCAATCAAGTTTTATTTCCGTCTTTTAACCAGTACATCTCTGTCAAGCCTCAGTTTAATCTCGGATGAAGTGCAGAGGTTTGCTTGTTCTGTGGATCCAAGTTTTTAACGGGTGACTGGTCTAAATGGATGACCAGGTATCGCCAGCAGACCACACGGCTGGGATCAATGCTGCGTTAATGTCACGGAGAATCGACGGTAAATGTGTGTATGTCTTCACATCATTTCAAGACAAGCGGACTGATTGAAACAGAAATGTACCCAAGTGCTCACATAAGGTAAAAAAAAGTAACAAGGTAAAAATATGATGTAAAAAACAACGACAAAAAAAAACACTATAACAAGGAGTCTGAGTGATCTCACTTGAAGCCATCACTCGTTACGTCAACCATTCACAGAAAAGATGGGACGTTTATGAACTAGACGATCTCTGATTACAGCGGTCCTATAATAATATGCAACTATATGACTGGGCATTAAAACGTTGCTACACTTAATAATTGACGTCAGAAAAAGTAGTCAGTTCAATGTATTATTATGCTATCAGTGTACACATTTAAAATACATATTGACATCATCTGAACTGAAATGGCAGCTCTTCAAATAATGCTTTATTTAAAAAAAAAAAAGCAAATGTTACTGATGCTAACAATGCTGGTTGTTAGCTGCATCTTGGATGTAACGTAATACTTTTTTCAGACAGTGCTTAATGTTATAAATTAATTTGTGTTAAATTTTGACTGTTTTAATTTTCTAGTTAAAACTTCCATTTACACATTTGAAATCGTTGGTTATCTACAAAACATTCTTAAACGTAGCTTTAGGACAGACTCAAAACAAACTCAAACAAATATGGATGTCGGCCTCAGCCATCAATCAAAACCTTGATTTGTTATACTGTTTATCGTAGTACACGTGGTTCTAATTGGCTGTCGCTAACGACTAATCTCCAAAGTCAGAAAAGTGATAACATGACATAAACAGCATTAGCTAGCTAAAAACAACACTGTAGCTAAACTTTAATTTGCAGTTTGGAGTCACCAGTTGTTCCATATTAAGTCAGTGCCTTGATGTGTTTCCCCAATAGTTTGCAATAGCTGGCATTATTAAAAATCTGCTGCCTGAAAGTGTCAAAAAACTAGAATCAGCATGTTTGCTTTTGCCAGGATGGCGGCTGTTACTCAAGCTACACTCAAACATTTCTAGGTGGCTGGTCTGCTGTCAGTGGTACTTTAAAGAATAATTTTATCTCAAGTTTAAGCTCTTATCTTTTTAATTTATTATTGGTATGCATGCAACTGACTTTACAAAACATGCTAGCTTGATAGTTAGCTCAATTAAATATCTGTAAATCCCACCTAGTAACTTTTAGTGACCTTGGCTTTTTCATGCTGCTATCTTTTTGAGGACTGTTAACATAACTTTTCAGAATTGTATGTATTTTTCTATTAAGCTTTTCTTCGCGCTTGATTGACTTAAATCGTCATTGTTATACATGCACACGTTAGCTGCAAACAACAGCTTTTATATGATGGTTTGGACAGCAAGAGTCTTTTCCTTGGAAATTATTTCTTTAATCAAGAGGAAAAGACAAAAATAACAGTACAAAATAGACAATCTTTCTATACAGACACATGGTAGGAAATGTGATAACACATGTAGGTAAATAATAAAGAATAGCATGAAACAAAGATTTCAATGTCATGTTTATAGATACAGAGTTACTGTAAGTCCAGTTAGTTAAGCGTTACCAATACACATACTACTGAATGTGTCAAGGCACATGTGCGTCATGTGTATTTTGGTCTTGGAGTTTCTATTTACAGTGTCTTTCTTTAAGAAGAAGTTACAAATGACATCAGTAATAAAGGGAATTAAGAGTTGAGGCAGTACTGGCCTCTACATAAGACTAAAAAAAACAGCCACCGGGAATATAATACAGGAGAGGTCATTTACAGTATCTGACAGACAAACACACACACTCTAACACGTACAGATGTATTAACAAAGCACATGCAATCACTAACATTCTCCCTCCCACACTCACACGTATACTCAGACAACATTTACTTCATAGACATCGCATGCACCCGCTGGGCACGGTGTATAAGAGAGACACAGCATTGTTTAAATGCCGTCACTTGCTGTTAAGAACACTATGAACAACACTAAATCAATGACACACTTTACAGTTGCACCCATTATGGAACACCTATTATTACTCCTACCAGGACGAAGCTGTAGGGCAACAGCGATGCGATGGCAAAATCTTCACTTTTGGTTCCCACGGTCCTCTTATTTATCATCAAAGCTCAGAGGCCTTCTGTTGGGCAGACGATGCCCAGGGTCTGACTAAAGCAAACCCAGCACTCATACACTTTCCTACCTGAGCGCTGGACTGAAAATACTTCCTTCCATTGGACATATTAACTCATTGTGCAGATTGTATTAATCTAGATTTTTACAAACGTTGCAATTTAAGTCTCTCTTTTATCAAATCGTTGCTCAGAAGAGCTGAATAATCAGATTGTGCTGCTTTAAATCCAATCATGGATGTAAATTCTCAAAGGAAAGCTCTCAAGCAACAATTCTCAGACAAAGCCATGTAAAAGCAGCTAACTGGTCAAATCTGAATTTCATTAGCCTCCGTTTTAGTGTCTAGTGCTTCTAAGTAGCTTTAACACCCTAAATGAAAGAAGTCTGGCCACAAATTTAAACATTTACATTGACTATCTGCAGCTTTACTCTAAAAAACATTAGTATTGGTCATCAAAAGTCTAAACAGATCAAACCTTGTGTGCATGAAAAATGCACATCAACTAGCTGTATTTTGCTACACCTCCAAACTAAGAAACACGATCCTGTTATTTTTCCCTCTGGAATGCAGAACCCTTACGTGCTCGTATAACAGGGCAGTCAGGAAATTCTTTAAATGAACGAGCAACATGACCTCGACTTCAAACATCAGCTCGGATGATGGACTGACAAGTTTAGCGTGGTACGGTCTAGTTTGACTGTAACGTGACAAGAAGAGCTGCTACTGCGGAAAAACACTCAAGTTCACAAAAGACTATACCTTAGTTTTTCTTAATTAGACTGTGATAAAGCCTGTAACTCCTAAAAACAGCATCCAAACCAAGCCAGGTCACTGTACACACCATCAAAACAAACAGTATACAAAAGTCTGCATATATGATGTGGACCTAAATCCACAGGTTCAAACGTTGTTTTCTCAAAGTAGCGTCGCTGTAAGAGCAGTATCCATACTGGTCCCTTGTGTTGCTTCCATACAGTTGCCAAGTGCAGGCTAATTTAAGGCAGTTTTCTTTGGGTGATGTCCATTAAGTGCATTTACATTATTGCTACTATAAGAACAATACAATGGTCCTCAGTGGTGCCACGGTGGAATGAACGCTCCTTTAGTCTCTAATATAAACAATATGATACAGTATTCAATACTAGTGGTACATCAAAAGTTCATCATTGCTTTGTACATGTGTGTATAGGTATGTGTATGTGTATGTGTACGTGTGAGCATTTAAGACACTGAACAGCAGTGAAAAATATCCTGCTTTTAAATTATTGCCTACTTTGCAGATTAACTTCATAGGAAATCTGACTCGTCAATATTTCGGCCGACACGTGTCCTTATAGTGAGTCAGAGACTTCATAAGACATCTCAGAAAAAGAGTGGGAAATGTATAAGAAACATCATCCAGATCATCAAAAAACTATTAAATAACCTACAGAGAGGAGTTGGATTTTTTCCCAGAGCTTTGGAATTTCTTATGGTTCACATTATGGAATGAACAGTGCAATAAAACAACAAGGACATTTGCCTCTTCTTTGTTTCTACAAACCCACAGTTGTCCATTTTGTGTCTTCATTTTCTCTTTCTCACTCCAGTTCTTTGTTGTCTTCTCTAGTGGTTAAACTGTGTGTAATGACATCATTAAATCAGACACTCTCCATATTCTTCCTTTCTGTGTTGTGGCCACTTCCTCTTGTTGAAATTTTTGCATTTTATCCATCAGCTGTATGCATAAATATGCTTCCACCTGATGTCATCGGTTCATTCTGCCATTTGCATCCCATTTGGTCTACTTTTGCCTCAAAGTGGCAGAAGAGAAAGGAATTTATAATCCAAAGTCTCCATCTGAAACCTGATGTTGGTCGTTACATTAAGGCAAAGTTAAGGCAACAAAACAGCTGCTGGTACATAGTGCTTTGAGAAGAATCAGAGCTACACTCTGAATTCTGTCTGTTCTTTTAAGGTTTGTGGTCACAGAGCTGTGGTACTTGGCCTCCAACAACACACACAAAATCCACTGTCAGTCAGCAGACATGAAAAGTCAATTACAAATCTTCTGGTTTTGCTCTTTGGTGAGGTTTCAGAAGGTTTCTCAGTTGCAGGTAGTGCTGCTGGCTTCAGCTGAGTGGTGACCAGCATTGAGGTGCACATGCGGCAGGTCTGAGGAGGTTCAGCATGGTGTGTCACTGGATGTGCATGTGTGTGTCTAAGGCAGATGGGCGGGGCTCAGTGGCATTACAAACACGTCCCCTTCATTGGTCATGTGACAGCGCAGGAGATCTGAGGCTTCAGGTGCAGCCCAAATCCTGATAGTGAGTTCTGTGAGGTGATTGGTCAGATTCTTCTACATGGAGTCACTGTCATGCTCCATTGGCTCGTCAGGGATGCTGGGGGAGAGGGTGAGAAACAGATGTGAGCGGAAAGCTGGGAGAGTAAGTGTCAACGTCAGGCGTGAAAATGTGTGTGTGTGTGTACCTCTTGTTGGAAAGAACTCCCACAGAGAGTGAGGCCAAAGCATTGACAGCATCTGTTTCCTCACAGTCTCTTCTCTGAGCAGCTAGATAGGACAGACCCACTGATCCGCTGTAGGCCTTCAAACTCTGCCAGTACTGACCTGCATCAGCCACATACATACAAGTTACTAATATTGTAATCTGGGAACACCACACTGACATGTCTGGTGTTTTTGATTTTGGCAGGATTACATGCAGAAATAAACAAGCGTCAAAATAACTACAAAAATGTGTGCTGCTCACTTTGTAACTGTATGACAGTCTGCAGGGAGCGGACTGCGTTAGCATTGGGCTTCTGGAGCAGAACTTCTTCTGACAGTGGATCCTACAGAACAGAGATAGAACCATGGGACAATCAGCTTAATCTTATTCTGGCATCTTTTCAATGGCTACATATTTAATTAAGAATTGACTAAAGAGATATAATAAAAGACATTCAGCATTTTATTGTCATCAGGATCAATATTATATCCACAGCAAAACAATAAAAATACCTCGATTATTGTCCAGGTAAAAACAAGATGGATGAGTCCATACACGTATGTGAATCTAATAATCCATACTTTCTACAGAAGGTCGTATAACACTTAAGTATGTATTCCATAATTAAGTGTTTCAATGACCTTTTTTTTGTACTTCCTTAATTTTCAGTTGAGAAATATAAAAAGGACAAAATAACAAATTACATCTCTAAATTTCACCGATATTTTCTGTCATGACTTTCCCATACATTCAAAATCCACACACAAAACAGGCATGTTAACAAAAACTCCATTACCCAGCATGCCTTACCTGTATGCCCAGGAGAGCACTGACACAGGCTTCAGAAGCATCACAGATAGCTGTAAGGTCGTGACCTCCCTCAAGGGCCAAAACCACACGACCTCCTGCTAGAGACATGAGCTGGCAGGTCAGGAAGCTGAAACCTGTGGTGGACACACGCACACACACACACATTAACATCGTGTGTGAACTATAATGTTAAAGCTTAGCAATCATGAGACCTCCTACTGTAAGACTTAAGAAAATGAGTTATATTAGAATTTCCAATATTCTATGAAAACGAACGTATATTTTTACCTTGTGGAGCCTCCCACAGAAACATACCGACAACTGATTACTATAATTATGGTTACATCAGTGATGCAGGGATCTACAGCAGAAGGCACAACTGCTGCTCTTCAGTCCAAGCTTGACATGAGCTGTAATAATCTATTAATATCTCTAAATACCCACAGGACCATAAAGTTCTTACTGGTATCCCTTGCTAAAAACAAGACTATGAGGTAAAGAGTGGAGGAGACTGTGCAGTCTGTGGTAGAGCACTGTGCTTACATTTGGCGGAGACCTTGTACCCTCCCAGAGGAGCGGGGTTTCCCTCAGCAGCATCAAACCCAGCCGACACCAGGACAACGTCCGGAGAGAACTCCTGAGCGATGGGCATCACCACGGACCTGTCAACACACAATCACACAGGCCACTGTCACTTCACAGTGCTGTTGCAGTTCCTTCTAGTTGCCAACAGAGGTTGACACAAGTCATATATTACACAACAATGGTTAAAGGAAAACACCAGTGTGTGATTTTTAGTTACTTTGTCATTTAACCCATAACTCCAATGAAAAGCCTGCTGCGTTTGTTCTACTGCAGGTTTGTGTGATCTCCTGGCTGTAACACGCACCCATTGTTTTATAACAACACACCGAAAAGGTCAGACACACACTGCCGCAGAGACAAACAAAATCCAACAATTTAAATGATGTGTGTTGTAGTTTTTTCTGATATGTGCACATTTGAGCCTTAATTACATGCTTCAACTCAGAGAACAGAAGGAGAGGAAACTGGTCATTTAGTCAAAGGAAGAGAAAGTTCCTATACAAGTCTCCATCATTACTTTCTGCGGTCAATGCTTCTCAACTTGCAGCAACTGTCAAAAAGCAACACTTACTAATGTTAGACTGAAATAAAAACTACTGTTAATATTGCTGTACTGACATCAGCAATGAGAAGAGTTGGGTTTGCCATGTAGTAAGTCGCTTGGTGTTAAAACAGCGAGGTTAAATCACTGCTCGTGTTGAACAAGATAGAAAGTAGGAGGAAAGAGGAAAGTACACTTTAAAAGAAGCACACTAACCAAACAATCATATTACACATTCACAACCAGTTGTAGCCCACATCTCAGTTTATTTAAAGTTGCTGATGGACGGACTTCAACTTGGATTTATTTCACCACTTTGCTCATGAAGACCATCAGTGAAATGTAGCAGTTTCAAATCAAACTGGGCAGTCTCCTTGTGATGACACGTATTTATGATCAAATCTAAAGAAGTTGTTAACGTGACAAATAAAACCAAGGTTTGCTGATCCCAGACTCACAGCTCAAACAGAGCTAACAAAGGACTATTGTTTCTCTGCTGGAGAAGCTGCACAGCCTCCAGTAAGACAAGTCTGCTTGACAAAGTCATATTGTTTTGTCAGCTCTTATAGCTGCTCCGTGTTATGTGTGGACTTCAAACAGATGAAGATTTCCTTAATGCTATTGTTGTCAGGAAGAGAGCAGTGCTGTCCCAAGGCAGACAGAGGCTCAACGCTGCGGCTCGATGATGTCGGCGGAGTTCAAAGCCTGAGTGTGTGAGTCTGTTTCCCATTAGAGGCTTGTCACTCTCCTCACGTCATTGACAACACAGAGAAAAGAGGAAAAACAGTCCATCTGGGATCCATTTACCTTCATTATTCTGCCTGGGGACTTTGAGACCTCCCTCCCTCCTGTTCATATACACACACATACACACACACATATTCGGGCACACACGCTCATATCCAAACACATACTGCTGTCATGACTGCATGCAGATGGACAACATGAGCTCATGGACAAAAATGAGGACACACAGAGATAAAACACATAAAACGCATTCCAGTATCAGCACATACACGCAAACGCACAACACACACAAATACAGCACACACACATTTACAGATGCATGATGAATAAATAATCTTCCTGTTCGTGGGGAATTTTTATTCATTAAATAATTTCAGTCCTTGAAACAAAACTTTATCATAGTCTTGTGGATATGAAGCAGAGCGTGCACACACTCCTCACCCCCCCCCCCCCACACACACACACACACACACACACACACACACACACACACACACACACACACCTAACCGCAAAACCCAGCCCCACCTCCCCTGTAGACCCATTAAAGCTGCCAGGCTCCCCCCAGAGAGAAACTACAGACAAACTAATGGAAAGATGGAGGAAAGGAGGGAGGGCGGAGGAGAGGAGGGGCCTCCTTATTAAAGATCAATCAAAGGAGGAGAGGCAGAGGGAGAATGTGTTTGTGTGTGTGTGTGTGTGTGT
>CAEMYA010000117.1:160940-175594 GCA_903131615.1 Diplodus sargus
GGTCGAGGTGATGGAAAAAAACATGGCTGAGGGTGAAGGATAAGGTGCAAATGCAGCAAAGCTCCCCTCTGAAGTTGAAGCGCTCACAAACTTGAACTCATAAAATGTATGCCATTAAATGGCTTATACACTTCATTGCATGTTTTTTTTTTTTCCACTGACTGTTCAACATTTGCAAACTTTATTAATTAGACAGCGGATGCATGGTGTGGAAGTGGTGGGTGGGAGGTGAGGGGCCTTTTAGATTTTGACAGAATAAAAGAAAAAAAGAGGAAGAAAAGGCTGGGTTTGAGCTGTAAAGGCAGAGTGCATCTCCATTAAAGCTTAAAGATAATTTACATGGACCCACAGGCCAAATCACAATGATTATTAGACATTATTTTCATAGCAGCACAAATATTTCTGCACATTTGCTGCAGCTATGCTCTGGACAACAACATGCAACATGCATTTATTTAAAATGACCGAATGCCAAATGAGGGTAGGTCTTGGTTGACGACCGCTGATGTTTTGTGTTTCTAGGACATTGACACATTGCGTGTTATATGGCGCATTACAGTTAAACTGGACTGTGACCTTGTGGCCTCAGTGGTTAAAATGGTGACAATGTAATCCTTCAAGTCTAACTTTGATGCATGCAGGACTGCAACTAATAATTATTTTCTTCGTTGATTGATTTCTTGATTGATTTCTTGACTGACTGACTAGTTGTTGGATCTGTAAAATGTTGATCAATGTTTCCCAAAGGCAAGGAATACTTCCTCAAATGTCTCTTTTTGTCCACAACCTTAAGGTATTCGGTTATCCGTCAAAGAGGAGTAAATAAACAGAAAATATTCACATTCAACAAGCTGGAATCAGAAACTTTTGACGTTTTTCGTAAAAAGACTCAACATGATTAATCGATTGTCAACATAGTTCTAATAAATGATGACAAATCAACTAACTGATGTCTGCTGAACCACATTTCCTGTCATACATTTAATGATGGCAACAAGTGCTAAATGCTTGCTTATGTCTTGAATGTATAAATGGCACCGATTCTGTTTTTCTATTTGATCGCATTGGTAAAGTCTGAGTCTCTATAGCATACAGCTTAAATTTCATCTGGAACCTGGGATCACATCACATCTTAAAATCATTATTATTTTCTATAACTGAGCAGACAATGATGTGAAAAGTCTTGATGTGGTGAACTTTCACCATCTGGGGCTCCAGGCAGATTGAAACAAACAGAGGATTACTTAGAACTTCTATTAGGTCCAGATCTGAAAACTGGGCCATACGATTGGCATTATGTAATAAAAATGATACTTTTAATCAGTTTTGTCGTTCCCATTGAAGTGGAGGAGGCACATCTCTCTCAGCTGTCCCTGGATCTGATGACTTTGGAGACTGGTTCAATTCAATTTTGTCATTAAATACTTGTCAAAACATTTTCTCTTTTAAATTTGAAAACAAACAAACAAAAAAATTTTTCTGTATTTTAACATGATATCGAGCTCTGGAAGGTACAAGCATCTCTCTTTGATGTACTCTACATAGAGAACACAGAAACGTAAAAAAAAAAAAACTTAAGGGAGGTCCCTCACCATAAAAACAAGACACTGAAGCCAGCATTACCTCGTCCTCTGCACTCACCACTTTGTCCAGTTCTCATGATAAGGAACAAACAGGGAGGGTCACATTTAAATCTAAATTATGAGCAGATGGATCTGCAAACATTATTATTTTCCTCAGACTGTAAGATACCTGAGACCATAATTGCTTAGAGACTAAATCCAGTAAAACTGTCCATCTGATTGGTACAGTCACTGTCAAAAGGACAATATATAACTAGAGTATAGGACCACTTAGGAATTTGTCACCATCAGCCAGATGAATACTACACATTTTCTCTTTAAAACCAAATGCTTTGACTATCCCCTCAGAGACGTAATCTAGTCTAACTGCTCTTGCTCAGCTTGCAAGTAAATTTTGAGCATAGGCACTCCAATGGAGGTGAACTGGTCCTCCTCAAAAACACTGGGTGTGCAACCCCCCTTGCTCTGAATCATTCCCATTGGTAAACCTGTCTTTCGGCCCGCCGAGCACTACAGGAAGGTCAGAGGTCAGGGTCATGCTACAAAATGCTTGCAGGGAATCAGTGTTTTGCTCAGAAATGCTTAAAATGGCAGGACAGCCGCCTTTGCACAAGGGTTTCTGCCTCTTGATATCTAAAACTCCCGGAATGTTTGAATAAATCTCATATTGATTGTAATGGATATTTTGTTTTGCTGGAGGTACACAATAATGACAGGAGCTAAAAAACACTGAGGTGGATCAATGGTGAAGATCATTTTTTGTTGAGTGTTTGAACTTGTGTGTTTGTGCTCAAGTACTGTATATAAACATATGCATGAATCAAAGTCTTTGACTTTGCTACTGTGCCCCTTTTCCAGTAACTGTGCGGTTGCCACAGTTAACTTGGGGTTAGATGCACCAGACAACCAAAAAGCCCACACTATTGAAACTTTATTGGTGCCAAACACCCACCGATCACAATTATCCAACCCACAAGCAGGAAGTAATGGTCTGCGATCTGTCAAACACAGGACCTTGAGACCGTTTACTGTAAAGCATCTGAAGTTATTGGAAAAAGGGTGTGCCAGACACATGCTGTCCAAATGACAAGGATTATTAATTACGCAAGAAGTACGTCAGAGGCAATGTTAGGCTGATCAGAGGCTCAGCTTAAGTGTGTTTGTTGTGGCTCAGTGTAAAGGAAATGAGGGAAATTGTCTGATTAAAGCTCCAATGAATATCCCTATCCTGATCAATTAAAACTGGAACACAGCTGGTGGCAAAACTATTGGGACTGAATGTTGTCTAATCCAATAGATTTCACATCCAAGACATGAATTAAAGACAGATAAACTATCTGCTTTCAATATGTATTGGGCCAATGTTCAGAGCATGTTGAAACAAGAAGAAAACATCTATTTTTGTTCACTCTCTGATCATGGAAAGTTTTTTTGCTCCATCCTTAATGAAAAAGAGCTGCTGTGTCCTTATATACAACTTGCAGGCTACCATTTAAGACACAGATCAAGTGAAACAGGCATGAGTCAGCCATTGTCAACTTTTTGTTGTCTATCAGAGACACAACCCAGAAGATCTCCATGTTTCCATGAATGCCCTGCACCAACTTCACAAAATTGGATTCAATACACAAGAAAAGCTTTTTAAACTTATTTTCTGATAACTGGTAGTATACTGTAATCTGTACAATGTGTCCATACAATTCTGTCAATTGACAATCACAAACAAACAAATGAGTGACAAATCAAATGGGAAAGAAAGTGGAGAATCATGAATGCATGTACTTCAACATATGGCTATGGCATCTTAAAACAAGACACACAATATACTGTATACCATTGATTTAATTGATTTAAATCATATTCTCGATCCTTTGGAGTCACCAGATCTGAACCATACTGAACACCTATAGGAGATTGTGGAGCAACATGGTGGGTGTTCACCCCTGCAGTAAAAACTTAACAACACTAAACGTTGGGTTTTTTCCCCTAATATGACACACTCTCTTATCTTATTAACTGGATTTGCAGTGTTAAAAGAGAGCATGAATTGCTTGTACCTGAATGCAGCAAGGTACTCAGCATCTCCCATTGGTGGGTCCAGTCCTCCAGTCCAGGCCACATTCACATTGAAGCCCTCACCTGCTCCAGAACCAACCTACAGTGAAAAAACATGTTGCATATCATTCATGCTTCAATCAAAAAGATGGCGTTTAGTTGTCAGGTTCTAATCATCACCCACCTCAGCTGGAGACCCACTGCCAGGGAAGAAATTTCCATCGTCATAGCGATGAAGAGAGATGTAGAGGATACTAGGATCACTATAAAACACTTCCTGGGTGCCGTTGCCATGGTGGACATCCTAGAAACACCATGAGTGGAGACATTTCAATATAATAGAAAGTAATGCTACAGGACATAAATTCACTATTGAGTATCACAGACATGCTTTATCTCTACAAAGAGTATTAGGGGATTATTACAGTTGTGAGACAACAACAGTGAAAACACCAGCATGAGGCCAAAGCTAACAAGCTGTCTTACCCAGTCAACGATGAGGATCTTGCTGACACTGAGTTTGTGTTGGAGCTGCTTGGCGGCAATGGCCACAGAATTGAAGTAACAGAAACCCCTATCAGACACAGACAGAAGAAGAAAAAAAGTTAAACACTTCTATTCTATACTCTTCTATTAAGAAAAAATGAACATGTCTCTTTAAGTTCTTATTTCTTTTGCTCAGCTGTATAATGAGTGATGGACAGTTTTCTGAATGTTGGAAAGGCTCTGTGTCACTGACTTTAGCCGTATGTAGTGTCTGTTGGTGTATATATATATAAAAAAAAATTTAAAAAAAGTTGTTTTCATGTTCCACCCGTCTGTTCTCGATGACAGCTACACGATTTAGGCTCCCAGGATAAATAAGAAAAAGATTGGTAGTCAAAAAACAACACAGAAAGCAAAAAACACGAAAAAGTATTAATCTTCCTTATTTTGTCTCTGTGTTTTCTCTATATCATGTCATAAATATCCTCTACTGAGAAGCTGCTGACAGTGCAGCAAGGATAGGGAAATTCACAATGGTCAGGCTGAGTATGTAATCTCTCTCTCTGTCTCTCACACACACACACACACACACACACACACACACACACACACACACACACACACTTACATTGGATTGGAGGGGTCTGCATGATGCCCTGGCGGTCTGACTACAGCGAAGCCGTTCTGTGAAGAAGATTTTATTAATCAGTATTTCATTTGATGAGAAACTTTAAATGTAGAAACTACAATCTTTAAATATTAAAGGCTTTTATAGTTATATAAAGTTTTGACATTGAGAAATGAAAAGAAATCTTTCTTAAACACAAAATCCAAAACCTGTAATTTAGAAACTGATTGACTGGTCTGAGGCACAAAGATAAACACTAGACAACAAGTAATGTTTCCTGACTTGATAACAGGGGAGTACATTTTCCTTACTGTTATATTATTCAATTGTATAATTGCAATTCGTGTAGTGTATGAAATTATTTTGAATAAACCCAGTAAAAATCATCGAGCTACATTATTTTAAGTAGGGTATGAATTTAAGAACTGTTCAGTACTATTTCAAAGAAAGTGAAATGAATTAGAGTCAACTTCATCTTTACAATCCCAGTTAGGGAAAAGTACACAACATCAAATGCTTACATTTCTTATAATGTAAAGACAATGGAAGTCATTCAAGATGCTTATTATCCTGTCCTGTATACATTTCCTATGACATGTATAGCTTAAAAACAACAGTGGGGCGGTTGTACTGTGGGCTTACTGTCGTGGTGTGGTTGTGTATGATCGCTGCTCAGTATAGACTGAGCCTTAGGGTGGTGTTTATTGTTTTTCATTCTCTGCCTGCCTGCCTTGTTTCACATGGTCCTTTTTGTCTTGTTTTGGGCAAAACTGGATTGAAGCTGTCAGCTATAAATACTTCCTGCCAACTGTATTTTTACATTGACCATTTAGAATAAAAAAAGAACAATTTCATGTTTATGCCAGACTTTTAATCATTGTGAAGAGGAAAAGGAAGAGAATTTTGCAATGATGTGGCCACAGGAAAACTCTTTTCTGAAAACCATTCATCTTTGAAGTGGGTTAGTAGTTCCTTAAGGCAGGGTGAGGTTTCTTTGCTGGATGCATTTCCAATTTGATGTGTCTTTCTGACCTTTCAGTTGACAAACAGGAACAAAACATGGCTGGCACTGGATACAAACTCCAGAATTACTTCAGAATAACAATGAGTTCCCAAAGCTGTTTTTGGTCCATGACCCAGTGCCTGAAAAGCAGTGACTCTGTGTGCATGGGTATAACGTTGCACATGTAATTTTCATGACCCAGTCAAAAAGCACTGCTACTCCTATCTTCTGAGATGATTAGTCTGCATTTAGTCAATACAAGTTTTGCATGGCGGAGGTTCCTTCTCGTCTTCGTTTCCATCAGGACAGTAATAACAATACAGCTATACTTGAACAGATTACATTTTTAATGCATTGTGGCATCCCCTTCCTCCACTTCATCTATGCGTTTCTGATATTGTGGCTCTCCTTGTGTCCCTTCCTTCTGGCTCTTTGACACTCACCTTTAGCTCTCCTTTGGCCACTCTGAAGGCCAGCTCTACAACGCTGCCTGCTGCCATGCGTGATGCCGTAGATGTGTGCGACTCATTCCAGGTTGTGTCGTTATCAACCTACAGACAAATGATGGAGGAAAATTTATGACAGAACAGACAAATAGAAAGCAGCATGGAAATATTTATAATATCTGCTGTATGAAGCTATGTCTAAAATCCCTCTGGGACATTTAAAGGAAACCAAAGACTTTATCTAGAGCAGTGATGTCCAAATCTTCAGCTGTGACTCAACAGTCAAAATGTCAGTTTCACTCTCCCATTTCAAGGCCAGATGCATACTGTCGGTAATTTTCCTTTCCATTCTGTTTTTTCTTTCCTTTGTTTGTTCACAAACTGGCATTACTGTCCATCTGGCTCGGACAATGAAATCTGAGGCATTTCTTTTATCCCTGGTCATGGACATGTTGTTCTCATTAGTCTGAGTTGTCATGGTCCGACACAGACTGTCAGGCAAATGCTAACGTTGGGCCAAGCCAACTCTCTTTTCCTCTTTAATATCCTGTCTTTGTTGTAATTTTCTCTTGCTTGACTTTGTTGCTTTTCTTTGAAACAATATAGTCTTTCATCAACGCACTGATTGTGTTGTATTGTATAACTATCATTATGAGCTTTGGAAGATTACAGTATGATCAAAAATAGAGTTGTGTGTGTGTGTGCGCGCGTGTGTGCACATGTGTGTGTGTTTTCTCTTACCCCTACACCCCCACATGGTAACATCACAAACATCCTTTGAGAGAGGATTCCTGAGAAACAAGAAACATTTTCATAATTTCTGTAAATTTATACATTTATTCAATTACATTTTAATGTCTTGTTCCTTTCAACACGACTCTGTTTTGCCAAGATGGCTAATGAAAAGAAAAGCCATATGCTGACCCAGCATAATCTATTGTATCAAGAGTATTGATGAATGAGAAAACTATTTTTCATGACGTTATGTACAACCTTCACATGTTTGTAATTTCCTTTCAACTTCATTAACATAGTTCAAGGACAGAAATATGTACACAATTTCTGTCAGAGTTGTAAAACAACATTTTATGATATAGCTTTAGTTGTGTTATTGAGAATGACTGGACATCTGGAACACTGTTTGGTATACATGTTCCTGATCATATTTACTCTCAAAAGTAAGGTCTTGCATGTACATTATCAAATCAGTCGAAAATGACATGGTTGGGCTCAGAATTATTAAATCCATCAGTCTGAGGAGTAGCTTACCAGCCAGTTTGCGGTTATCCAGTTTCAGTCTGTTGAGTGGGTTGGTGCCGTAGAGCAACACATGACGCTCTGTGTGGACTGACTGCAGCTCCTCCAGCGTGGCTTTACGACCTCGAATACTCTGTATGTACAGAACATTTTCATTTGAATTCTCGACCCCAATGGGAAAAGACAAAACACCTCCAGTTTATAACCCAGAGAATTTGATATTACAAACAGAATCATATGCACATGGATAATGCAGAATATGTAATGAAGAGAGAAAGACAGATTCTGCCAGAAACTCTACCTGAAAACTCCTCAACTTTCTAATTTCAGAAAGACAAATCTTTTGTAAGTTAGATCAGAATGAAATGGATGATTTAAAATTCCACTTGGTGACCAAACACAACAACGAGAGGACAAAATCAGTGTCTAGGCAGGTTAACAGCAGCCTTACTGATACCAGACTATTCTAATCAGTGCTTGTGTGTGAGTGTCCTGTCGTACCTCACACTGTCCCCTCAGGCCTCTCTCCTGTAGCCTGGACCAGATGCTCTGTATCCTCCCAGCATGCTCTGGGTGACTGCTGTTGTCTCCACATGTACACTGGTGCTTCAGCATCTGAGAATCATACACCAGGCCTGCATACACAAGCACACACACAGGAAAAAATGTGACCTTATCATTTTGCACATTATACAGTAAATTTACACTACAAGCCAAAATAGTACTGCTAACAGTGAATTCTAATATGTTTTCTCAATATTTAGTCAGTTTTGATCTGGATGATGATTTTAGTCTGACAATTACATACACAATTACATACACAATTACATTACATTACATATTTTTTGGCATTTGGCGGATCTTCACTTCAATTTTCCACAGTTCATTGTCACTTTTATTTAATACTTTCCAATGCAATGTTACATTAGGTTACTTTACACATTATACATTAACGTCATTTTTATTCACACATCTTCTTCTTGTTGGATTATTCATGATTCGGACCTTCTGGGGACATTTTAGATTTTTCCTTAAATATGAAATGTTACCATTGCAATTAAAAGCATGGTGCTAGATGCCAAAAAGTGTATGGAATATCACTTAAGGTTGGCTACATATTCTTATTTTTATTACTGGTGGCATTTCATGCTTATTTATTAGACAACTATAGTGGATACATGACCGGACTATTAGGGGGAGTGGGCAACGAGAATGCAATGTAGGTCTGATTCAAACAAGGGATGTTGCTGTTATTTTGTAAACATCAGCAAACTGTGTTTTAAATGTTATTTAGAAAATGATCATACATACATCTTACAATATTGTATAAACATGTCTAACTCACCAGTGGTGAAGCGTGGTTTGCTGCTTGTATCCTGTGGGGCCAAGCTCAGAGGTTTCTCAGGCAGAGTGAGAGAGGTGGAGGCCGGGGAAGACTGTGTACGCGACAGGGGGCGATGGACACCCAACCCGCTACCAACCCCACTGCTACCACGCAACATGGGTACTGCCAGGGTCTCCATCTGTCGATGCAGCTGCTGCAGCTGTTTCTGCTGTTCCCATAGTAATGACTACAGAGGGAGTGGGGATAATAAAGATGAAACACATTAAATTCATAGATATAATTCAAAGCAAATATCATCAGCATGTAGTTTTTGAGAGGAAAGTGCAGAACAGAAATGGTAGAAAGTAGAAAGTCTAAACCGAGGAGAATATCTGTGCTCACAATATTCAGTTCTTTTGTCACACATATGGTATGCAGCTGTACATCCCACTGAAGCTCACCAAGTGATTTGTATTCTGGGCTGCTATAAAGCACTGGAAGTCACAGAATTTCCTTCAGCTTAATGTCAATAAAATCTGTTTTATTTGGCCCCTCTGATCTGACCTGTACCATCAAGAGCATTCTGGGTCGGTCAATATCAAGTGTACTGCTTTGAAGCTGGAAGTAATTTTTTACTTTGATCTATTGCTTAAAAGTCAAGTTACTAAGAGCATTTAATCATATAATTTCCTACAGCTAACATTAAAAACACCACTAAAGCCTTTGTTTCTTCAATGATGGACTGAACTGTATTTTTGTTAGTGTAAGGTGTCACATCTTCCAACAAAGTCTTAATCCAGACCCTTAAGGTTTGTCCGATCAATGATTTCTTAAAGAGTAATAGCTCATTCTACAGTACATGCACTCTGTCATCATGTGCTAAAGTAATTGTCTAACCACAAAACCATGCAACACCAACTACATTCATGCAAGTAATAGTATTAGAACGCCATCTACAGGACTGTTAAGTGAGGAACAGGTGAGTGGTTGTATTTCATTTATCTATCTGCTATCTGTGTTCATGTGTATCTCATGTGTAAAAGTATTACATGTTTTCCAACCTGGTTGAGTATGAGTGCATGTTGCAGGTTCATTTGGTCTTCCTGGCTCTTGGATGCTGTTGGCTCCGCCTCCCTTAGTGACTCTGCCCTCACTCTGCTCTGATAGGTTAGCTCTGTGGGCGAAGTTCCGCCACCATCCTCTGAGTCCATATCCTCAGAGGGGATCTGATGCAGTCTGGGCTTCTCACTGGACTTAGACATCAGCTGCAAGTACACATGCACACATCTGAGTTGGCAAAAATACCTAAACAAATGTGAAACAAACGATTTGCACAGTGGCTTGGTAAAGCAGTCTTACAAATGCAAGCTAACAAAATTATTTGTGAACGCCTACAGAATTTCTGCAGGTGAAGTAAAGTTTTCCATCAGCTGTTGACAGTCACCTGCCATGGCAGGAAGTAAACCTTCTGAAAGACTTGATATGAGCAGCTGGAGCCAACGTCAGTGAATTTGCAATCATATTTGCGATATGAGAGATGTTTTCAAAATAGTTTAAAAAAAAGCTTTTTCAGGGTGCAGCTTTGAATATGACCTGGTGCAAACATGACACAAGCCAGAATTCCAGTAATTACAGCATCAGAAAACGTATTTATGAATTCAAATGACTGAGAGGCAAACTTAGATTTTCTTAGATTTTCGGTTACCACTGACTAGACCGAGTTCTGCATTACCAACATCAAGCTCACATTCAGAGAATATCCAAACTAGCCGGCCATCAGTCCACAACTGGACCCCTACCAGACTGAATCAGGGCCAAATGTGTGACAGAGGATGCTGTGACATGTCTCCTCCACTTCATCTACCAACATCTGGTATCACACGACACAGCAACTCCACTTCAATTGTTTTTGTTGACTTTAGCTCCACTTTCAACACACCACCAGATGATAAAGAAAGTTGAACATGGACAGTCTAAAATCATACCCACAATCCACACTTCACATTTCTGCCAATTAGTCATACATTCAATGTAAAGAAGTGCTCACTTTGGTACAAGTTTGGTCTCTTCTGGCACAGCAGCCCTGAACAAACTGCCTCATTGACACTGTTGTACAGATCCAAACTCAACAGTTTGTGTGCAAACCTTTGTATAAGTGTGAACTGGGATGCTTGCATGGCTACAAATGTGTAGTTTCATGTATTGTGTATATCTATGTGGAATACATTCTAGCAGTACAATTAAGTCTCCCTAGTCTCTTTTTCATGAATACAGATGAGTGTGTGCTTTCACTTCTCCATACCTTGCCCAGGTGGGTTTGCTGTTTGAGCCTCTCCAGTAGTTGTGTGTTGTGCTGTTGTTGGAGGAGATGTGTGTGAAGGGTCCGCTGGCTCTGGGGGAGAGGCTCTGAGCGTGTCCTGCTCAGGGGTTTGTGTGTCTGAGCGCCTCCAGGTGTCAGGTGATCTAACTGGGGGGCAAACTGTAGTGGGACTGAGTCTAGACCTGGAACTGGTCAGAGGAAGAACAACAAATATTGAGTTCCATGTTTGTACACACACAGTTACTCACAAACACATAGCTACAACAGTGTCAACCTTGTTCCTGCTGCCTTATAAACTGATTTAATTAATGTGTTTCATTTCTACATTTCTTTTACAATATTGTTTACTTTTAATTCTATAACACGTATGCATTGTTTCTAATGTGTTGTTAAAATATTATAGCCACTGAAATGAAAGAAAATGAAGAGCACAGGTGGAAGTGGATTAAAGGAGTCTAAATAGTACAATGCTTGAGAAGATTAAATGCTAATCGATTGAAGAAAGATAATATTATTCTAAATGTAACCACTAGGTGGTGCTCTAACATTTCAGACAATAAAATCAAGAGACCTTGTGAAATCACTGCTTCCTTTAAGTTGATGAATGTATATGTATATATATGTGGCTATTCGGTAACCGGTTGGTTGTGTGTACTTATTTTTTCCGATGCATACAATCCTAGTCTGAGATATCAATCAATTGCAGAAAACACTGATGAGCTTTTGGCTGCAAGTGTGCATGCGCACGTACATCTCTGTAGTAGAAGTGTCAGTGTGTGTGTGTGCCTCACCAGTAAGTAGTGGAGTGTGTACCAGTCCAGAGGGCTCCAGGATGATGACAGGCAGGTGAGGATTCAGCTGCCCAGCCTGATCCTCTCTGCTCAGGGGGAGGAAGACTGACGAGCCTCCGGCTGTAACCACAGGCACCCGGCCGACTTTCAGCGAGGACAGCTCTCCTTCAGCCTGCACACGGACAGTTGAACAACTTTACAGCTACAGACAACATGCTATCTGACGTTTTATCACAGCTGAATTTAACACAGTATATATAGAATATTTACCAGTACGTTGACGGAAATCAACCAGTTTTGTCAAGGTGACGTGATCACACAAACTGTTTAGTTAAGTGCAATTTAAATATACAGTACTCATAAGTCAGTGTCATAGTGCAATAGCATTTTTAGAGCACCATGCTTCCTTTATTTGATGTACTTCCCGTTTAAAACAGGATATAGCTGAGTGTAGATTTCATTCATTCTCACAATTCATTGAGATTTTCAAGTCACAAGATGTTATGTGAGCTTTTTCAAGTTGAATTTTACACTGTACACACTGCATCTTAGCAAATATATCCTTAAGTAATTTAAGTAACAGCACTTGTTTGACAAAATAAGTATCTATAACATCATTATTAAAGCGTAAATGAGTCATTATGGATAGATTTCTGCTGTATTTCAGTATTTACCCTTGCGTTGGCTGGTAGTCCCAATGTGATAGTGGGCAGAGTGGACGGACTCTGGATGGTGAAGTTAGCTAGAGTGCCATCTCTGAGCAGCAGTTTCTGAGCCTGAAAACATCAAACAATTGTATTCTTAACAAAACACTTTTCTACCTCACTTGTTAGACCTGTTTTTTTTTTTATGACAGAAAATATAAACCAAATTTAACATTAAGACCAGTGTTGGGGATGTATCCCATTATACACCTCTGCTCTGCCATAGACTCCGAATATTTGTTGCTGCAGTGACCAAACGTGTTCACAAGAAGTAAATAAACATCAATCTAAACCAATGCAGTCTAATTAAACCTGAGCTTGCGTTTTTCCCTGAGCTGTCTTGACTCTGGGGAATCATGAGTCAGACATCCACAGCAGGTGTGACAGAGGTTGACTTTATGCGATTGAATGAATTATGTATAAACAGCTGACAAACACTCAGCGCTCCTTGTACTCCTGTTTCGTTGCTTTAAACATGTCATTACTCAGCATCTCGGCACAGCTTATGTACATGAAACAACAACTCGTGCTTACTTGTTTAAAAAACTGCTCATGTTTTTTAAGACAAAAGAGCCTGTCTTGAGTGACAAAAACATTTGTAAAAAAAAGTTTTTTCTGTTTACATTCTTCTTCTATATTGGTGTCTTTATCTATTCAACTTCTTCATGATCACTGACTGGGATTCGTGAGATTGGTTAGTCACCTTGCATTTTACAGGATCAATATTCTGAAAGAACTCAGCAACTTCATTTGGGTGTGTGTATGTGTGTCTGTGCAAACCTCATGTGAGAGGCCTCCTGCAGATGGCAGTAGCCCATTCTCATTGGGCAGGCTGTCATTAGGAGAACTACAGCCAGAGACTGGAGTGCTACTGCTGCTGGGGGACGAGTCTGTTAGAGAGACAGGCAGTGTATGAGTTTAGAATTTGATTATTCATCCGGGTCATGTTTCACTTACATTACATTTGACCACATCAGTGAAATCAACATCAATTACATTCATCATGATAAGATAAAATAAAACATTGTAAGACCCACTGAAATGATCACATATTAAGCAACATTGCTGCATTACCATGCTTATTAATTTGTGTGCGTGCCTGTCTGTGTGTGTGTGTGTGTGTGTGTGTGTGTGTGTGTGTGTACTTACCCAGTGTGTCAGGTACTCTGTGTTTGATAGTAGGTGGGGCACTCTCTTTGCGGGTGAGTGGGCTCTTGCGGGTGTTCAGATGTTTCTTTAGCTTGTGTTTCACCTTCAGATTGGGCTCAGATGCTGCCAAATTAAAGCAGTGTGTTAGAGAATGTTACCTAACAGGACGATGTGCAGATGGTTTACTGCACTCTATTGCTGACTCTTATACTACTGCTGATGATTCAACCTATTTCCACTTAATGAAGATCTTTCGAACTGACCATATGAAAAGTTAAAAAGGAAAAAATGCATGACTGCATGTTATAATAGTAATAATTATAATAATACAATAATAAGTAAAAGATATCACTTAGCAAAACGTATATTTAACAGTGGGAATACTTTTTAAATGCTACAACACTGCAATTTATTAAAATAAGATCACTGATGCCTGAAGAAGTCAGTGGGACGAATGGATGAATCCATAAACATAAACCAACAATAAACTGTTGGTTTAAAAAGATTGATATTTGTCACTGACCATTAATTCAGTTTCATCATATTTACATCATGTTGCTTAAGACTCAAGTCAAAATGTGACGAAGGATGTCAGATGTTTTACCTGCTCTACGAAGCGGCGTCCCTTCTGAACCATCGGAGGAAGGCTGTGATGGTGGTGAGACCAGAGGCTGGGAAGATAAACTGGGGTCAGGGCCCAGCTTTCTGGGAAAACACAACATACAATAGACATACAACCATTAGGTTAAATAGTCTCACCAAATATGGCAGATGTTTATTTCAAATTTGGATTTTAGAGTTAACAAGGAATTGAAGATTCCTTTGTGTGTGTGAGTGTGTGTGTGTGTGTGTGTGTGTGAGTGTGTGTGTGTGTGTGTGTGCGTGTGTGTGTGTGTGTGCGTGTGTGT
>CAEMYA010000117.1:175615-186212 GCA_903131615.1 Diplodus sargus
TGTGTGTGTGTGTGTGTGTGTCACCTGTATGCTACAGGAGCTGCAGTCAGAGTGTTGGAGTTTGTTCTTTCCAGCGCCGCCTGTTTCTGCTTCTTAAGAATTACCTCCTGAAGTTTCTGTTTAACCAGGGAACTGGCTACCGCACCTGTCAATCAATAACACAAAAAACCTTTAAACAACATGACAATGACTCACTGCTCAATCATAAAGGAGGAGCAAGGAAAGCCAAATCATGCAAAACCAACCCCTGTAGTGTGTTCTTGCACGTAATCAGCAATTAATAGTAAAATATATCTCAAAAGCAACTGAGACATTACTGTGGCATGGTTGGTTCATTTGTGTGTGATGCAGGTCACTGGATGTCTGACACAATGTTTGCTGTCGTCTGTGTGTGTGTCTGTGCATATGTGTAAAATGTGTGCACACACAGGTGACAGAAGGTGCTAGGAGTGATCGAGTCAATATTGACCCAGTGACTTTATGTGCCTGAACCCAGAGCTATATTTAACTCTACTGTTGTAGCTCCACTTGTCAGGTTATATTTAGCTCTCTCATTTCCAAGTGGAGTGACACTCTTCAATAAACATCTCTTATAGGGACTTTCCTCTGGCAATGATTAGCACAAAATTATTTTTAAAGATGTGGAAATAGTTTTTTATAAAGCTTAGTGAGATAAATATCACAACGTGAAACTTGTAGTAACATGTTAGTGTAGCTGAAGTTTACTGTGTTAGTGTGAATGTACTCACTCTGTTGACTCTTGTCTTTGTGTTTTAGCTGCTGCAGCTCCTGCTGTTTCTCGTGGTGCTCCTGCTCTCGCCTCCTCTGCTCCATATTAAACTAAACCCCCAACAAACATGCATTCATATTTTAGCAACATTAAATATGTACACAGGTAAGAGAATATAATGCACATCATTGTTTTAATAAACTGGTCTAAGTCTTTATTTAGACAAGCCCTAAGACATGATCAGTCTTTGTATATGTTTTATATCCTTTACCCGGATGTGCTGATGCAGCTGCTGTTGGGAGAAGGAGGTGCGAGGTTGAGGGGAGAACGGTGAGAGGAGTAATGGCGGGTGCAGCGGGGTGAGGAGCGCCGTGTCCGAACCAGGGCGCATGCCCCGCTCTCCCACCCTGAGGTCCATGGGAAACAAGGCTGCGCACGACACCGGAACTGCCACAGAGGAATCTGGGAAAAGAGAGGGGTGAGAGGGGAGGGATAGGAGAGAGCGTCAATTTACTTCATCCCAACTAAGAGCAGTTGATTTACACAATACTCTGAGGGGAAACCCTACCTGAAAAACAATGAGCACGTGTAAACAGAGGCAAAATTAACCAGTGTTTGGAGAAAACAGAGTTATGGTCTACGGACATAACAGATACTTTGCAGTTGCCAAACACACAGCAAAAACTTCTGGCAGGGGTGACTTTATATAAGCAGGCCAAACAAACAAAGCTAACTGAAAATACTGTTGCATTACTGCTATAGATCCATTAAGAAAGATCCAATGTCAGATAAAGTGAACTGTCAGATATGGTGGACTTGTTTTACAACTGAAGACACTATGACACAGAAAACTTTACTTACGACGAGACAGTTTGCCAGGTGAACTATTCTTAAATCCAAATTACAATAACCTTCGACTGTAGCTTAGTTTTTTAGCGAGTAACAACTACTGTTACCTAGAAAATAAATTACATTTACACTAAATATATAACTTTTACTATAAAAACATAATCCTTCAGGCACAAATATTAGCCATGTGACAGTTTCTACTGTACTACCTCAACTAGCCCCTGACAGCAAATGCATTTCCTCATAAGAAAGAGTGTTTTATTTTCCTTAACTTTATTTTAACACTAAACAGTAGGATTTCTGTCCATATTTTAAGACCTACTCCTGTACTGAATGTACCGAGCATGTCATTTTACTTTGTCAGCATTCAGAGTTGACATATCCCATAAGTCCTAGCCACATAGTTCAAGCCTCGTGGGAGCTGTAATTGTTAAAGGTTAACAAAGAATTCAGTATTGTTGAAATTATTAAATTCTGAAAGTTTTCTAAACAGTATGCTTGCAGATAATGAACAGGGCTTTGATGAGAAAATATAGTCATAAAGTCAACTGATTTATTAGTCATAAAAAATTCCAGTGCTCTGCTAAAAAGAAAGCAGAAATGTTTCACTTTAAATAGACATGTTTTTCCATGTAAGCCTACAAAATGTATGTTGTGTGTTACATCTTAAGCCCTCACTGCATCAGATCTCACAGTATGGCACTAGACTTACAGCTGACTAATGCAGTTCAGTAAGTGGTATAATGTATGGGTGAAGAGCATGTGTATCCCTACTACTTAAGTTTGGTTGGGTAAAACATTTGATACACAGGCTTTCCAGTGTTACATGTATGTAAACTGGAGCAGTTTTTGGGTCAGTATGTTGCATACAACATACTGAACGAGCTAACCAAGTGGTTAGCGCGCATGCCACGTATGCAGTGGACCCTGGTTTGAGTCCGGCCGGATTACCTGTGCTGCATGTCACACCCCCCATCTCCCTCCCCTTTCTGATCTATCCACTGTCAAATAAAGGTGTCTATGCCTCAAAAAAATCTTTAAAAAAAAAAAAACTGACAATGAAACTCGTTGACATCAATTAAATCCACTGCTCATTAAGGAGAAAACAAAGATAAAAAAGTGGGTCAAATAAATAAACACATAGACTAGATAGAAATTATACAACTCTTAGAGCATATTAATCATCTGTATGTGTCTTTCTTAGCTAATATCTACATTTGTAAAACACACAGACAGTGACAAGTCTTTTTATTTTCTTTCAGCTCAAAATGAAGCTCACTCTATCTCTCTGTGTGTCGGTCTCTCTCTCTCTCTCTCTCTCTCTCTTTCTCTCTCTCTCTCACACACACACACAAACACACACACACACACACACACCCACACGAATTTCCATGCTCTTTGCATGCTGTTGAGGTTATTTGCATTGCATGGCTGAGTCAATGGGAAAGATTGCCTCATCCGGCGCTAAAAACAGGATCCAGGAAGGGAACAGCTTGGGAAAAGGCTGGGGGTGGTTTCTGTCTTTGAGACACACACACACACACCCACACACACACACACACACACACACACACACACACAAAACACATATATAAACATATACAGACATTCAAATGTGTCCTACTACAAAGTACCATGAACACATGTGGATAATACTATGGCAAGGAGACCGATTCATAAATTTAAATATACCCCCACACATAAACCTTCATAAAAACATTTGTGCGTGACACACTCATACACAGCTGCACACACACGACAGGCTTGAGCAAACACCTATTGCACAAACCTGCCTTGACGCTCAAACCAAAACTTTAAAACTCGCACACACAGACACACACACATAAAGCAAGTCTTGAAATAACTTGTGTGACATCATCTCTGTACTGCTGCGCCTGGTGCTCAGATGACAGGCAGCAATGTGTGAAGTAAATGTCACTCATACAGAAGTTTGGCCTGATGCCAATAGCAGAATAGAAGGGAATAGAAACAAAAGTCAGATATATCACTGATTTTGGTTCTACAAGCTGACACGCACTTGCACAAACACACAGAGAAACACAAAACACAGACACACACACACACACAGTGAGCTTGAGTAACTGTGGTCTCATTAGCATTACAGATTGGGTTCATGTGATATAGAAATGTGTGTGTTTGGCTGTGCAGTGTCAGTACTCCTCCATATTAGGATGTACGAATACAGAGACACAGTCTGAATGCCGACCATGGCTGGAATAACAGAAATCTCTTGGCAAACACACACGCACACACTCAACTATGCACACATATTCTCTGTAATGACAGCAAGGAATAACAGGGCTATTATTCTGAGGAAAAGGAGAGGAGAACATGCTTATACAAGGAAACAAAGGCTGCTACAGTAAACAGACACACACACACACACACACACACACACACACACACACACACACACACACACACACACACACACACACACACACACACACACACACAGTGATGTCATCTTCAGTTTCCAGTTGTTGGTGAAGTAAAACATAAAGAGATGTAAAGGAAAGTAACAGAAAAGGTAAAGAGATTATGGCAGAAAGAGAGAATGTGCATATTGATTTGATTCTTTGGAGTTCATTTATGGTTTGCTGAGAGCAAATGCAAATTGACCGCTTCTCCACTGTGTTATTATGACTTTGCAAATATTAGTTGAAAACATCCTCAGCATTGCAAAATGTTGCAAAACTCACTAATGTTGCTAAAGGAATTACAGACATGGAACCACCAAACAATGAAAATTGCTTAATAATAGGAATTGGATGATTTACACTGGTAAAATGCTTTGATGAACTTGTAATTCTCTTAACTTTCTGTTTGTATGCCCAGAGACATCTTCATTAGAGACATTGTCCTGTTCAGCTCACAGCTTACACCTTTAAATAGTGTGTTATACTGTTTGTTTAGTATGTAAAGCATGCAAAAAGGAGTGAGAGTGTCGATTATTAAATCAAAACCAGAAAAGAAAAGGTAGTGAAGGAAAACTTCCATGGTGTATTATATATAAATCTATTATAAAGGATGTCTGAGGCCCTCATTTATCAGCCATGTACAACAGTCATCATGATGGTTGAGAGTATTGAGGTTTGTCATGGTGATATGTGAGTTTGCTTTATTAATCAAATACACTGTATGCCATTTCTGGTTCTCTCAATCAAAACAATGCAAAAATGGCCTTTGATGATGTTGTGTTGAATCATGGAGTTGTTGTCCTTGCCCTGGTGTATCACCTGATCTTTTCCAGTAAGTTATGACGACAAGCTACCACATGACACGCATTGTTCCCTTAAATAAAAGGATGGTTTCTCTGGGTTTGAACATTGTTGGAAAAGTTTAGGATTATATACTATAAGTACACAACAGAATATATAATACATGTGTACATGTGTACATGTTGATTATAAACCTACTGCATTTTTTAAAACTGACTTCTTGAAAGTACATCACAGCTTTGTTGCATTTACTCGGAGTGTAGTGAAACTTAAGCAATACATGAAACTGGATAATAATAATCTCTCTGACCACTTCGCCGTCCTGCTGCCCAGTAAGTGGATACATGATGTCTTCAGTTATTGTAAAATAACAGATAATAACAGAGTTTCCATGTAGCCAACATGACTTTAAGTCTAGGAACCATGCAGTGATTTAGCCTCTGGACCTAAGCAACCACATTTAAACCCTCTACGTTTTTTCTTTCCATGTAACATGAGGTGCTTATGTTTTTAGATCTCTTAAAGAATGGTATTAAGTTACAGTTCATTACATTTGCGTATCATACTCAGGGAAAGATAACAAATTTGACCCTGACGTTTTGATTCTGTGTACTTTTAATCAAAATAGCACATTTTTTCTGTTAAAGTAGAGTTGGGAAGGTATGATCTAGAATAATACACAAAGCATGAACATACATGTTAGCACATACATTTAAGTGGGTCCGTGTGAGAGGATCAGGTAATATTATATGCTTGCCATGGGAAAGTTTTCTCCTGTCAGGAAACTAAAATAATCAAACTCATAGCTTCAGTAATAAAGTGAGTAGGAGCACAGCACTGCTGCAGTTGATAAAGGAGCCGGGCTTTACTGCACTTCAAACAATTATGGATCACTATCAAAATATATCACAAACTTCCACTTAAAAACTGACACAAGCATCGATTTTGGATTTTCATCAACTGTGTCTTCAAGCTGCAATAGAGTTTTAGGTATTTGCGGATCAGGATGCAGCAGGACTTGTCCAGATTGCAAGCTGAATGGCTAACTGAGCTCACTAATGGCAGCTACAGTTGCTAGCCGTTAGCAGTTACTTTGAAACACTGCCCCAATTTTTAAGTTTTAAGTGAGATTTCATCGGGTGGCCTCGCCTTACATATTGCACCTTTGATAGCCCATGACAAAACATGACAGGTCACCTTAAATATAAGCCAGGCTCAAAAGATATGTTAATGATAGAGTCATATCGATGCACAGCTGATCAACATGACAGGATGCGTACAAAACTGGACACAAAATACAGAAGAAGTTTAGGATTAGCGTTGGACGTAATGGTCGATAGACACTCCTCGCTCTGAGTGTCAGACACTTGACTCTGAGTCAATAGGAGGACTCTTGATGCTTTGTTTCTCTCTAATGTGCAATAATTAAGGCAAACAATGTGCATTAACCCATATTTCAACTGTAGCATTATTCATTACACTGTATAATGGATATATTCTGGTAGAATGTCCATGTCTTGTATCTTTGTTTCTGTTGTTCTTGGTTATATATAATTTGTATTCCTATTGTTATTATCATTATCATTATTATTGGGACTTTGAATGGGAACAGCTGTAATACAAGCAATTTCCCCTCAGGGATCAAGAAAATATTTCTGATTCTGATTCTGATTTACTAAAACCAAGAGATGCCTACAAGTCAGCCCACAGTTTCATGAAAAGACTGTACCAGTCTGTACCAGTCTCATCTTCTATTGTATTCCAGAAGGAGTAGCTGCTCAGGCTGTATATTTTGGACGGACTGGTTTTATTAAAACGCAATCATTGTTCCCAGCAGCCACCACAGGCCAAAGGTGTTGCCAAATCAACCAGTTTTAAGGATTACAAAAGTATCTGACACCAAAATGTTTTTTCAGTTGGATTTAATGACACACAGGTGTTCTGTATAGTCAGCTCCTCTGGAAACAATGCTCAGAAAAACTTAACTGATAAGTTTATTGTACATGTGCATGTGGAAATGTCAGTGTGTCATTATGGAAATCACCAACGACGCAGTATGATACGGCCTGTCTCGTCATAGAGACCATCTGGAATGTGCTCATTTATCTTAAACCTCAAGCAGATAAGGCCCGTGTTCTCCATACAGGCAAAGTTAAATACTGTGTGAACGTACATGCATGTGACTCATAGTCTATCCCACTGCCTGGCAAATTAGGTAATTCCTTCCTACTGATTCCTCCCCTTTCTATTCTTTTATTCTGAACTTGCTTAGTCAGGACTGGTTTTACAGGTAAGTCAGGGATATATAAAGGTCTCTCTCTCTCTCTCTCTTTCTCCCTCTCTCTATTTCCATCGCTCCCTCACTCCCTCCTCTTGGAGAGTACAGATTTTGACAGTGAGTTAAATATGATTTAATTAGGAAGCTAATAGACAGTAGTCACTCTCTGCACACAGGACGGGAGCTGACAGTCAGTAGTGCCACTAGTGATAGTCAAAGTCAACAACCAACTGAGAAGATGCCACCACTTGGTCACTTGGTTTTAAAGCAACAACTAATTTCAGTTATAAAGATGTCATGACCTCGGGGTATCTGTAAGGCTGCTAGCTCAAAAAACGACTTTGATGTAAATGAAGGCCCTTTAAAGAAGGGGGGAAACACATACACAGGGCTATTAGATGTCTGAGAAAGAGGAAAAGAAAGAGGACAGGTGGAAAAAAGGAGCTGAAAGAAAATCAGGAGTGATGAAGGAGGGAATATAGAGTAAGAGACAGTAGGTCATAGCAGCAGGACTGACAGGACAGTCTGACATAGCTGAGAAAGTCAAGCATTCTCCTATTGACTCGATCTCTATCACTCCCTTCATCCCCGTCTCCTCAAGATTGGAGAGGCATGCATCCGTGTAATTATGTGTCTACATATGTGCATGTAGAGTTAAAGGGTTGTTTGCAGGGTGTAAGCTGCAGCAGCAACCTGCCACATCTCTGTCTTGTGTTTAACTTAACCCCATGCAAAAAAAACATGCCCATGTGATTTGTTTCCTGGTACTGTCAATTCAAAAATGATAGCACATATTTGGAACACTTTACAAGCATGAGCGTGTGTGTGTGTGTGTGTGTGTGTGTGTGTGTGTGTGTGTGTGTGTGTGTGTGTGTGTGTGTGTGTATAGTGCACACACAGGAGTAGTAGTTCCAGAGGATTACTGATCCAAGTTTACAGCATGTCTTTCCAGCTCTCTGCCAAAGAAAACAGTTCCCATTTCATCTAAAGCAAACAAACGCAGGGTCAAAGCCACAGGTTCAAGTCTGGTTTTTCTTAAGCATGAGGAGATAATTTGCAAAACAAAATTAACACACTGCAGCGGGATGGATTTGAAATGGTCAGTTCTCAGAGTCACTTTTTAACATGCAAAAGAAAAGAGTTCTAGCAAATAAGTTAACCAAAAACATTAAGGCAAACCAGATTGCTGATATTTAAGTTTTAGATTTGACTAAATCTGGTTTCCTGTCTTTCATCATTATCACTTAGGCGGCAACACTTAGGCTGTTGTTAGGCTGTCACACAATTACTGTGTGATTCATTAGTTGATTTTGTTTTTCAGTGATCATTTAGTCTTGAAAATGTCAGAAGTTTGAAACATATATCATAATTTCCCAAAGAGTAAGGTGTCAATAAAGTGCTTGTTCTGTCTGACCACTACCACCCAAGAATATTCAATCAGCAAACGAGTTTACTGACACAATCAGTTACTAAGATTGTTGGACTAATCATCGCAGCACTAATTATTTCCATACTGGAGCAAAATTTAAATCTAAGATAGACTGAAAGTTCAGAGCCCATGGGCTACCAATAAAAATGTAGGGGATTTAACTGGTGCCAAACTGTACACTTGTATATTTACACTGAACTTTGTGCTGAAATTGCATTTTTAACCTTTCTCTATGTGAATAACTTAAATACATTTGTTTGGGCAATTTATATCGATGTTAAAAAACACAACTGTCAATGATTTCAATTTGTTAATTTAAACAAAAAATCAAATATTTTTTAAATGGTGGTACCATTCTAAAAACACTTTTCTAGATAAACATGAGCATCTTATATACAGCAGCTTTCCCATAGGAACAAACCTGTGGGACACTAAACAAACCCAAAATACCAGCCATCCCAAAACAAAGTTACTGAGCAATACCAGACAGGCCGATGTCAGGGGCCTCCTGCAAACGATCCCACAGCAGATGGTCTCATTCACTTTAAAAGATACATTTAAAGTCATCGTCTGTATGTAAATCATACGTGTGAGAACAAGGATAAGACTGTCAGAGATGTAAGCATGGATGTGTATGTCATGTGTATGGGCATGTTTGTGTGTTTGTGTATGCGGGCATGAGAGACAGAAAAGACTGTGTGTGTGTGTGTGTGTGTGTGTGTGTGTGTGTGTGTGTGTGTGTGTGTGTGTGTGTGTGTGTGTGTGTGTGTGTGTGTGTGTCTGTTTCAGTAACATAGGAAGGTTGATGTATAATGCAGCAAGGGTCCAGTTTCCTAAGTCCTCACTGAGTTTCCATAAACATCCAAGAACGCTGTCTGTTAGGTCAGTATGGCCTCGCTCACACACAAAACATCTCTTGCATGGTGTTGCTGCTGTTAAAACAAGTGTAGTCGCAGTATCAGAGAACGGGGAGACAGACAGTGGAGAATTCATTAACACAAGATCTCTCCTCTCTATCTCTCTCGCAACTTCAGGCTCAATTTGTTACATTCACTAACACACCCCACCGCAGGCTTTCAGTGTGCAGCAAGAGCTAGTGACTTTGACACAACAGGTTTCAGATCAGATTCCTAAGATATAAACACCAAACTGCACACGTAGAGGCACACATACAGTTAATGTTAAATAAAGTCAAAGTCACATACCCGTGTTTGTCTTGTAAATATCCGGCTATGTGAAAACCCCAGTAGCACTTCTGCCTCAGCCAGCTCACAGCAGGATCTATAATTAGACAGAGAGCTCCACTCCCCTCCAGTCATCTTTTACTGTCGGCCACATCCTCTTTTCTTTAACTCCGTCTCTTTCTTCTCCTCCCTCCCTCTCTCTATCTGTGCCTCTATTTGTTAACGCTGTCCGACACCAAACTGTTGATTTCATCATTTCATTCACACAGTAGAAGCACCTTACCTGAGAGCAAATGGGCATTAATGTAGAGCCCTGCCAGAAAAGGATTGTTAAGAGTTTTTAATTTATTTTCAATGCTGCTAGGAGTTAAAAATAGGACAGACTGAAAGCAAATTATGAGACAATGCTGTCAAAATCAGGCTGAAACTATGAATGTGCAGGCTAGATATTATTATATTAGAGACCTGTAATTACACATTTTTAGACTTCACCATCTTAAGTACCCTGTTGCACAACAACAACACTTCAGCTCTTACACTGCAAATGCTCTAATTGTCACACTTTGTCCAGGGATGACCATGAGCCCTTGACACTGCAGGATCTTTACAATCCATCCCATAAACAACAGGGATTGTAACCGTGGTAACGGGGGTGGTCAGGCCGGCAGGAAGTTGAGTCTATAAAAACACAACAATGAGAGAAGCAGGGTGGCTTCCTGTTTAAGCTGAGTTTAGACTCCCATTTCCTCCCCTCCCCTCCCCCTGCTGTTGTTGTGACGCTGCTGCCGTAGTGCTCTTGAGCCCTACAGCAGTTAAATGTCCCACTGGAACACATGATCAAACCAAAACAACCGTGGTTCCAGCTCTGTTTCTCTATTTCTCTCA
>CAEMYA010000117.1:188316-198993 GCA_903131615.1 Diplodus sargus
CGCATGTGTGTGCATGTGTTTTTGTGTGTATGAGTAGGCCCGCCTGCCTACAACTGTCGCCAAACTATTTCTATATTTATGGTGTTGCTCTGTTGGTGCATACTTGAGTGTTCAAGTGTAAATGCTAGTGTGTGTGGCTGTCGACACGTTTAAAAACTACCTTCCGCTGTGTGTGTGTGTGTGTGTGTGTGTGTGTGTGTGTGTGTGTGTGTGTGTGTGTGTGTGTGTGTGTTCTGTGTGCACATTACAGGGGAACAGGACGAGGACAACCCTCTAAAGTGAGAACATTTTGCTGTTGCTAACATCTATGGAGGGTTAAGTGAGGACACCAGAGAGACCTAAATCATCCACGTGTTTCTGGTAGGTCTCTTGCTTAAGAATTCATGTGAGCCTCCTTTAAAAGAAGGGGTGATTTTATGTTCTCATCAATTACAGAAAAGCCCATTTTTCTCAGACACATCTATCATGTTCAATATATAAGGACTTTATTCATGAGTCTTCTTCACTTATACTTCTCTATATTTCTCAGAATACCTGATGCATTTAGGCAAAACCAAATAATGTGCGATGATAGTGTGTTTACATCATTTCTGTACAACAAATAGAGAGAACATTAATTATCATCAACATGAACATATTTCTATTCTCGTTTTTTAAGAGTTTCTAAAGAAAGTTGAAGTAACAGCTACCATTGCAGAGCAATAGTCTGCAGCCATGTTAGCAGTTGTTGCTGTTGATAGCAATGTTAACAGACCACAATATTCTATTCTCTATAAACAAATATCTTCAAATGAATGCAGTATCTGCAGGCAAGGGGCAAGATTTGGCATCAAAAGCATTGTGGTCTCTGTTTGTAGTCCAAGAAGTATTGACCAATCATGCTTGAGCGGGGTTGGTTTGCATGCAGGTAAATAGTCCAGGTGGAGAGCAAGAGAGGCGGGACATTGGCCAAAATGCAAACTCAGAGCCTAATGACTATCATCTGCAGACGTTCACATTTTTCTATATATTAAAAAATATATATTTATTTCATTAATGTGCAGATATACCTAGAGTCATCTCTCAACCTCAACTCCATTCTTGTGTCTCATGTTGTTGGTCAAGCTGTACACAATGGCCAGCTCACAGAAGAGGAAGTCTTGGCCCGGATATCCGTTGTCCGTATATTGATTAGCTACACAAGAAGCCCTGAAACACTGCCTTTTTCCTCAGAGGCTAAATCCAATGGGATCTGAGTTTGACCATGTTCGGCAATGCATTCTGGTTTACTAAAGCCACAATGAGAACAGAGGCTCTTTATGATCTACAGTGCTATTTACATGGTTGGACTGCTTGACGTTAGATTTTGGTGACAGTCTTAGTCCTTTATTTGAAGAGACCAAAACTGACAATATATTATGTTGTAGACTTTCTTGTTATGAACATGAAAAAATGCACCAATTACACAACAGAGAGGACCGTCTTTAAAACTTTCTTAGTTTAGGATCAAGGTAAAATTCTGGACAAAAGTCATGTTTGACACGCAGTCGATCACAACAATGTTGTTTTCATCATATCTGCTGCTTTGTCTTCTTTTAAAGATTTATTGCTGTCGTGCGAGCTTGTTAAAGAGGAATCTAAGCAATTACATCCAGCTCTGCTTCAACTAAACAGGTGCTTTAGGATTCAATCAGGTCTGTCCACTATAATAGACAGATTTAGATCACGCACGCATGCACGCACGCATGCACGCGCGCGCGCGCGCGCACACTCACACACACATTCCATGTGTCCCTGTCATCTTTTGCTTGACTCAGTGTTGCAACAATTCATTCATTACGGCCCCCCCCCCCCCGACACACACACACACAAATGCGCACACCTCTTTCTGTCAGAGACACCAGGTGTGCTGTCTAGTTTGACTAATGACAGTGAATCCTTATTCTGCTGCAGACAATAGAAGCAAAGCTAAGAGTCCCACTCAAGACCTTATTGACATTCTAATCTCCGTTTCCTGTCTTTATCACTGTCTGCTGTGTGCTGCTGAACACAACACACCAGAAGCTTTGATCAACTTTCATTGACAAAATCTGACTGTATTCAGGTGAAATTCAGCCTTTCTAGTTCAAGAATGATTCTACTTGTCAGTTCAAAACACTTGTGTATGTCCTTGTTGGAATAATCCTCTGGCACAGCCAAAAGTGACAAAACATTTTGT
Organism: Diplodus sargus; assembly: GCA_903131615.1. Lineage (NCBI taxonomy): Eukaryota > Metazoa > Chordata > Actinopteri > Spariformes > Sparidae > Diplodus > Diplodus sargus. The sequence goes on from CAEMYA010000117.1 coordinate 190,514, forward strand.
TTCTTGTTTGTTCAAACTGAAGTAAGTAGCATGAGTAGTGACAGCCACTATGACTAGGTGTACAAGGAAATGAGCATTATGTCTGACTGACAGGTGATCTATTGCTTTGCATCACTGAAATATAACAAAGCTGAGGGGGAAGTGTTTCTTTATGTTGCAAAATTGCTTCACTCGGCACTAAACTGTTCATGCAGTCATACATGGAATCTGCTTCTGATCTATGCAAACATCTTTATTGCACCCTGCAGGTGAATTCTGTTTGGTTTTTTTTGTTGTTGTTGTTGTTGTCAGTTGTCAAAATCCATGTTCAGTAACAGATCAGTATCAGGCTGAAAGGCATTCACTGCTTTGCCCGTGGACACTTCAGACTCATACATAAGGAGTGTGCTTAGCATCCAATAACATTTCTGAATGTCGAAGCCATCAGGAATGTGTGTCTTATGGAATCACTGACAGGAACAAGAACTGTTGAAATGCTCTTTGGCAAAGCAACGTTACCTCACAGCACTGGTCATACTGGTGTAAGATGACAAATTAACTTGTATTATTATATCACAATATTTCTACACTTCTGTCCAAGCTCCTTCTTTCTTTGACACACACACACACACACACACACACACACACACACACACACACACACACACACACACACACACACAATCCCTAAGATCAAACACATTCTCCACATTTCCCAACACAGATAAAGCCACTCAACACTGTAGCTCACTTAAAGGGATCTCCCCCTTTATCTTTTATAACACACGCACGCACACACATCACATGCAGTCACAGATACTCGTCCACCTTTATCATCACAACTCACAACACATTCACACTTACGTGGGAACATAATGCTGGATGAGGCGAACAAATGCTACTGCCACTCAACTCTTTATCAAATGTCTGTTCTTAGATCTCTTCTCGTAGATATTTTTGCAATGCTGCAAGGGAAGTATTTCAAATGATCTGAATGATGTTGTTGGTTATCAGTGGTGAAAACAGTGAGTCATGAAAACAGTGGTGACTGATATACTGATAGCGTGTGGTAGTGGTGTGGATATTGGTAGCTACAAAAGCACTACAATCTGTAGCAGAGGGTTCTCCGATGATAAGAACAAGCAGATATCTGCTTATCCTGCTGAAGTCTGATTCAGCCCTGCAGGCACGAGACAATTTGGCAAAAGTTAGACTAAAACTCGTGTTAAAAAGTTTTTCATTTGATTATGTTGCATGCCTTTTAAAAGAAGGGAGTATTCAAGACAGGTTCCCAATTCACTTTCAGAACAACCATCATCTCTTTGATCATCTCGTGATCTGAGTCTTGTATGAGTCTTCCAATTTGGAACAATTTGTGATAAAGCTCAATTTTTCAGCTGTTTTAGAACACACTCCAAGATGAATTGCTGGGCCAGTTACAAATTGAGATTTTTTATAATCCAGATTTTGAGGTGGCTGACTGCCAGAGTAACCAACATAAAAAAACAACTTCAGTTGCAAAACATTACTGAACTAAAGCATGTGAAACAAGATTTGCTGACAGGACTCTGCCTCTGACTATTGCTTTGCTTTTCTGTAACCATTTGGTCTTTCCATTCCCCAAGCTCCATTTATATATATGCTACATTCCATACATATCTACTGTGAATCTTGATCTGCTCAATCTTCTTTCTTTCCATTTCTGCATCTTATTTCTTTATCGCCATTCTTTCTTGGTAAAAGTTAACATGTTCCAGGAAGGCAGCTTCATGAATATGCACAGTCACGCTCGGCTGTCTGCATGGACAACAAAGGAAGGAGACATTAACATTCCTGCACATGCTCTGCACTCTGGTTAGGGATGAAAACACACTCACAAACACACACATACACACACACACACACACATCGACACACACACATCGACACAGACAAAATCCATACATAAACAACAAAACCATAGACAAAGCGACAGATGATACGTTGATACTGAAACATGCAAACGGGTGTCTCTTTAACAAGCACTTGAAGATGTCTAGGACTATGGAGCAGAAATAAAATGCCATGACAGGACAGTTTCAGCGTTTAGAAATGGAGTTCCTAAAAAACTACTAATTGTCATTTGTTACACATTAATTTTCACCTTTGTTCCAGCTACAAGTTGGTGAACATCTAACAATTAGTTCAAATTTGGAAAATGATGTGATAAGTATATGATAAAAGAATAATCTATTTTCTCATTTTACAAAGAAAATTGTAAATGTGAGTATTTGATGGTTTTCTTGTCTAAGTTTATGATTGTCTACCTTTTTGAGGTTTTGAATGTTGGTTGAGCAAAACAAGCAGTTTGAATGTGTCAGGTTACTTAAAATGCGATGGCCATGTATTGCTACATTAATTTTTATAGAGAAAACTATCTATAACACAACGCACTAAATGACAATAATTTCTACTTGCCCTTCACTCTACACAACTGTTTCCAGTGAGAATATGCAGTTAGCAGCAAAAATAACACTAAACCAGACTACAAAACTACCTAACCTGGTTTATCAAGTCTCTCAGACTACATACACAACAAATGATTCAGTGCGACTGGTTCGACTCTTGGCTGACATTATCTAGACATGTACCAGTTGTAAACTTTGGCTGTGTCATGACACGAGTTAATATATTTTTTACCATTCCATCATTGTCATTTTGTCAATCAATCTGATCAAGAGGGCAGTGTGTTTACAAAGAAAGCCTGTAATAAATCACTGTATGCATGTCACTGTGCATCTAGTGTACTTCCCCCTTGTGATACTGGACCGACTCCTCAGAGCGCATCTGTGATTTGCACAGTTTACTGCACAACATCTACTCCCCAACTGTTCTCACGTTTGCTCTCTTTAGTATTATCATCTGTTTTCTGCACTAACTATACACACATCTTAAAAGGGCGTATCTGAATAACCTGTCAATACACACACACACACACACACACACACACACACACACACACACACACACACACACACACACTAACAATGCCCCACCATGTCCACGCACCCACAGACAGACTCAAACACAGACACACATTAAATAAACATGCATTGTGTCTCTGTCTTCCTCCACTTCATTGAGTTGTTGAAATTAGCCTGAATCTATAAATGTCACTGGAGACCATTCATCACACACACACACACATGCACACAAACACTCTCGGTCGTAAAGTCAGAGGACCTTCCAGATGGGAGGAGATCCTATTACACGTGTGCTATAACAACAGGCTATCTGATCTGAGGTCAGTGTCAGCCACCTCAGTGATCTGGAGTGAATGTGAGCCATCCATTACTCTGTGCTGCGCTTTAGGTCGGACAATATCCATGTACAGAGCAGAGTCCGGTTCGGGAAACTTGTGATGAGGGCTAGACTGATGTATGTTGCCGGTGTTGGCCTTTGATCAGATATCACATATCAGACTGTCACATGCTTTTTGCACAAGATGAGCATTCCTGATAGAGCTACATAAGGAAACACAACATCAAAGTTTAATTAAATGATAAGCAGGATTTGAAATTTGACATATGTTTGTTGTACATCCGTTTATTTTCATAAGGGAACCCCAGAATTTTCTCTTTCTTTCACTAACTTAGTAAGGTTTGAGGTGAGAGTACCTTAACAGCCATTTGAAGTAGTTTAAAAGATATGACTGATTACGGATAGAAACTGTCAGTATCAATGCTTTCGGCCATCATTTTCATAAACTATTGGCTAATGCAGAAGCCTTGGATCTACAATAGCATTTTTGAGCCTCAGTGATTTGCGTTTTACCATTTGCTTGTATCAACATTTAATTTTTGTTTTATCAAAATAATAAATAAATAAAAATTAAATGTTGATACAAGCAAATGGTAAAACGCAAATCACTGAGGCCCAAAAATGCTATTGTAGATCCAAGGCTTCTGGTCTGGAGCAGTGGGTGTGACTGAGGTTAAAACGGTTTTAATTCCCTCCAAATGTCACAGGAGTAAATCCTTACAAAAATAATTCCATCAGCTTCAGTAAATTTCAATGGGATTAAGTGTGTTTACGTGTATGTGCTTGTGTGTATGAGAGAGAGAGAGAGAGAGAGAGAGAAAGAGACACGTCCTGAGGGGGATACAGGCTGTGGCTGGAGGCCAATAAGAGACCAATTACCCAGCTGACCACAGCAAGGAGCCTTTAGCTCAAAGGTTAATACAACATGAATTGATTCGACACACTAATAAAACATTAAGGACAATGTTACCTCAGGCCACACCACATACATTCAGACAAACCCTCTCTGTCCCATTTACACCAAATACGTTCAGGCTGATATAGAGAAAAAGAAAAATAGATAGATTCTCTCTCTTACACACACACACACACACACACACACACACACACACACACACCATTATGGGGCCCCTTGGAGGGTATTATATAACATTACCCCTGACATATCAAGTGATTTCACGTTCCTAAAGGCAGGACAATCGAGCCATTTGTTCAGCAGGTCAAAAATAGCCGCCTCCTTCTTCGACATCTACTATTACTATCATTACTACTACGACTACTGTGTCTGCACTGCAGAGTGACTGTAAGCGACCCCAGAGTTCAAAATGCCCACAATATATCTGCTGAGGTTAATATAGTTGTTGGTAAGTCCATCAGTTTTTGGGCAGGAGCTGCTGAGATTTAATTACTTCGTACTGTTTTGGAACAAGCACACTACACATACTGGAAACTCAAGATGGAGAACAATTTAGCGTTGGATAAATAGTGTAGTAGCTGCAGCAGTGTTACCATTCCGTTATGTTGTTTAGTGATATATTACCTCTGTAGGCAATGAACATTAAACCTGTTGATTAAATGTTAAAGTGAGCTCAAGTTACTCAGACGCACATAGAAGTGAGGAAGATTAGTGACAAAAGTAAGTGCATTAAACCACAGGAGTTCATTAGACACAAGCTCATTCACACATTCTACATTGATGCCGTTACAATTTTTTTCCTTACACTTGTCATCAGACATTTCTTCTATATACTAAATGTATAATATATGGTGGCATTTACTTGTATATTAGGGGACAATTTTCTTAAACATTTTACTCATGTCTTTTAAATAACATTTGTATGTCTTTTAATGTAATTTGTGTGTGCCTGTAAAGCACTTTGAGTTGCCCTGTGTCTGAATTGTGCTATACAAATAAACTTGCCTTGCCTTGCCTTGCCTAGATGTTTATTCTAAAGTTAACTGATTCATTGAATGCCATACAACTTAGGAGCAACCATGTTAATAACTGTTTGTTAATGAATAGTTTTTTTTTCTTTATGTTGTTTTTCGAAACAAAAAACAGCCAAAAAATTGGGTTTTGGGAAAAGCAATGTTCTGTTTTTTTTGTTACCATTTTATTACTTTTATGGACCTAATGATTAATCAATGAATTGAGTATAAACTCAACAAATTATTTTAGAATACAAGTAACAATTAGTTGCAGCCCTAAACAAATGTTTTCTTCACTTCCACCATTTCCACTGTATCTACTGAACTGATTCTTCCTCCATCAGCTCAGCAGAAATCACTGATAAAAGGAAGCAATGCACCCAGACCAGCTGACCAGAGTATTTGGAAAACAAGGACCAGGAAGAGGATATGTGATCCCCACTGCAGCTATTACAATAATGCCTGTTGTTATCTGTCCCTGAAGTGTCTCCCTACTCAGTTTAGTGAACTGGAGAGGCCAGAATGAAAGAAACATTTAGAGAGGAAAAACAGAAGTAGAGAGAGAGCGTGGGCCTGCTGAATGTGTGTGTGCATGAAAAAGCAAACCCTAAAATCAAGAAGAAAATCTGCCTGTCCAGTGAATTTGTTCGAAGCACAATATTATGAAGTATTTTCATTTATTTTTTGTGGAAATTATAGAAGTAGCTTGTTTCAATGTAACATCTTCTGATTGAGATAAAAACACTGAAAACAAAAGCTTTTTTTCCTCACCTTTGTAGCAGAGTCTATTCACGTGTCATGAGGAAAACAAGATTTGAAAAATTTGATCTTGTGACTTATTAAAACTGTGACACAGAATGTGGATGGAATACAGAGATAACAAGCATGCGTGTGACCACAGAATTAATTCCTTCCCGACTAAGGAATTTACTCCACACAATATTTCTCTGTCCATATATGTATGATTTGTACTTGCTGCAGGAAGAAGGACATGAATGTGACTACGGTGTTGAAGGTCTTGGAGATTAGAGTTTTCATGGTACTATAAAGAGTTTATTAAGTAGTCTGTAACTGCATCCTCTTCATGTAACCGCTATAAAAAGGGGATAAAGAAGATTAAGTAGTCTTCAGGTAGACAGTGTTTTTATCTGTTGATTTATTTTCTCTGTGTGTAAAACAGGAGTGGTAAAGCTACAACAGAGTAATTTACCACAGTATACATGGGAAGTAATCCTGTTGGCCAGCAGGTCTATTAGAGCAGTCCTGTGTAGTTTAAAGGGCTGTTTGAGCTCTAAAGGCTTTTAAAATGGTGGTTCATGTGTTATACACATCTGGCACAGTCTGCTACCACCTTAGACTGCTAACCAGCGTCCAACTTCAGAGCCGCCTGGCATCAGGGCACTCAGCAGTGAAAAAGGTTTAATGTGGGGTTATTTATATGTGTGCATGTGTGCGTGTCTGTGAGAGAGAGAGAAAGAGTAAGGAGATGGAGATGAGAGAGGAAGACAAAGGCAAGAAAGTCAGTGTCAGTTGCCCTGCGTGGACAACACACATGTAACCAAACCCTACAGCCATGGCCATGACCTCACCGGGTTTTTCCGCAGGCATGCGTGCACACACACACACACACAGTCACACACACAGTGCACATAGCGAGTCCTTGGTTAGCATACAGTCAGCGGAGCCTGGCACAGCGAGAGCCAGCTTCCATTCAGAGAGTCATGCATTGTAATCCTACACAGTGTGATCACACAGGCATGCTTCAGAGCAGAGAACGCTAATCTAAACCAAAAGGCAGGACACAAAGACACAGCCGGGTGACTCGTTTGTGATGGGTGGAGCAGCGGATCAAATACATTTTGATCTCGAGTTGAGGAAGAAAGCTTTGAGTGTTTCCCATGTGAGTCAGCACTGACCAAGCTGAGGTGCTGCAAAGTTTCTGTAGTTCCATACATCATGAGAACAGACATGAGGTAAAGGTAAAACTTATCTCACAACATGAGATAAGTTTTACCTTTAAGAGTTGTAACTGCTGCTGTCACCATGGAAATGTATGGTTGTTATGAGGGAAGGTAACAAATTGTTGTCTTCAGTTATTTTCAAAGCAGAGAAATAAGAATTTAAAGGTAAGGTCAGGTTCACATCCTGTATCACACGAGATGTCAAAGGGGAGATTTTCACTGTCTAACCACAACCACGTTCACAATGAAAACGCAGCAATTATGTGACTAAAGAAAAGTAGCTGCAACTTAAAAATGTAAGTAAAATATTTGCATAATTGGTGATTAGGGCTGCAAGTAACCATAACTTTCATTACCAATTAACTTGCCAATTATTTTATTTTTTTTACGATTCATCGTTTAATCTTCAGGCCATGAAATGTCAAAATATTGTAAATAATGGCACCCTTCACAAAAATGTTAATTCCCTGAAAGATGAAGTACAACCCAGGACTGGATTAAAGTTCCATAAACATATTATTCACAGCTTGATTATTGATTATAAGTTAAATTTAACATTTGCATATCTTTGTAGGACTTTGTGACACATGATAAACTACACTTCTACGTGACCTACAGCAAACCCACACATGCAAGACACAGCGAGCAGAGTATGTGTTTCAAACTAGGCCAACACCTGTGTTGTACTTTACTGCACTTTTTTCTGAAACTCAAACAGCTTAGATCATTCTGCACTGGAAAAACTGCTGTCACCCAAGCTGGTAATGTGTGCCCTTAAAAAAGAAAACCTGTTGCGATGACAAAATGTAGTTCTGAGCAGACTGGCAACATTTTTCCAAATGAATGTTTCACCGCTGACGGAAGTGGTGCAGCTAGTGAAGAATTACATACTCACAACATAACTGCTTTTTACAGTTACAGCTGTTATTTGGTAAAGTTTCTAGGGAGGTTAAAAGTTGTACCTGCCACTGTGTGAAATATGTCGTCCTTCCTCTCTGTCTTTATGATGTTACCAGTGCTGATTCCATCTGTGGAGACAAACAGGAAAATCAATGAGCAAAATGCAGCTCATGCACACAGTGTGGACAAAGTTATACTGACTGGTGGCAGCCCATGAGCTCCAAACGACATCAAAATGTTGTTGCTCCTCTAAAATTCTTTTTATTGTGAAAAAAGTCAACTGCTGCGCACCATAAACCACCCCGGAGGAGTTGTTGTAATTCCTGCTGGCAGCCAACAGAGGAAGATAGAAGTCATACATGACTTAATGCTCCTTAAAGGTCTGTATTAGCAGAGCTGGCCACCTGATGG
>CAEMYA010000117.1:199700-210377 GCA_903131615.1 Diplodus sargus
TACAGCAAACCCACACATGCAAGACACAGCGAGCAGAGTATGTGTTTCAAACTAGGCCAACACCTGTGTTGTACTTTACTGCACTTTTTTTCTGAAACTCAAACAGCTTAGATCATTCTGCACTGGAAAAACTGCTGTCACCCAAGCTGGTAATGTGTGCCCTTAAAAAAAAAAAACCTGTTGCGATGACAAAATGTAGTTCTGAGCAGACTGGCAACATTTTTCCAAATGAATGTTTCACCGCTGACGGAAGTGGTGCAGCTAGTGAAGAATTACATACTCACAACATAACTGCTTTTTACAGTTACAGCTGTTATTTGGTAAAGTTTCTAGGGAGGTTAAAAGTTGTACCTGCCACTGTGTGAAATATGTCGTCCTTCCTCTCTGTGTTTATGATGTTACCAGTGCTGATTCCATCTGTGGAGACAAACAGGAAAATCAATGAGCAAAATGCAGCTCATGCACACAGTGTGGACAAAGTTATACTGACTGGTGGCAGCCCATGAGCTCCAAACAACATCAAAATGTTGTTGCTCCTCTAAAATTCTTTTTATTGTGAAAAAAGTCAACTGCAGCGCACCATAAACCACCCCGGAGGAGTTGTTGTAATTCCTGCTGGCAGCCAACAGAGGAAGATAGAAGTCATACATGACTTAATGCTCCTTAAAGGTCTGTATTAGCAGAGCTGGCCACCTGATGGGTGCGGCTGGGCACAATCTGAGCTGCTCTGTGATGTAAACCCCACCTGTTATGTCTAATATTTGACCCAGATCTGAATCAGAAAGATCAGAGAGCCTGTATTTCTGCGCAGGACGGGCCTGCAGAAATGAAACACGCACACAAATGGGACAAATAAGGCAAAACAAGAGAGGAAAAGTAAAAAAAGTAGAAGTTGTGCGTGCGTGCGTGCGTGTGTGTGTGAGAGAGAGAGAGAGAGAGAGAGAGAGAGAGAGAGAGAGAGAGAGAGAGACCTGTTGCTGTTGAATTATGATGCTGGTTAACATCTGCTCAGCAGTAAAAAACAAACACAAGGGCCAAAAGTAAACGTGATGAATATCTGAGAAATGTCTGATAAGAAATTACATGTTTAGTGACTCACAGACCTCAAACCGCTTCAACTAGCCATTTTCTTTATTGGCCTACAAAGACCGCCGGAAAGGAAAGAGATTTCCAGAAGGATTTACGGCGCTCTGTATCATTACGGTGACTTTATCGTCCTTCGTCACACTTTTATCTACCGGCAACAGGCTGCTTGAAGGCTTATACCCTTCCAGTAGTAGCGAGTCTATGCTAAATAATAACAAACTAATAATAACTCTATGTAGAGACAAAAGATTATTTAGTCAACAGTGTTCTCCACTTGACAGTTGTGTTCCGACGCATTTAACTTTAAAGCGCTGGTGAGCAAATTAAAGCAGCTAGCAAAACACCTGCGCAGGTAGCTAACCAGCCGTATCTCTCCACAGAGGCACCGAACTCCGGCACAAAACACCAGCACATTTCACAGGTCCGGCACATAACACGAACTCTCCCCAGCTGTTCCCACGTCAGACCCCGTCACCAGCAGCTTTTCCTACCTTGTCAGACACAACCGGTTAACACCTAAAAAGAAAAAGAAAAAGCCTCTCGAGACAGTCCAAACGTGCGAAGATAATCCGGCTAAACAAATCCCCGGGCGTCCAGCGGAGCGAGGACCCGACGGGAGGTGATGGTGAGCGCCGCTGGTGTTGTCAGCGCTGCACAGTACAGAGGAGGCGGAGGGAAAGAAGAGAGTCTTATCGGAGGCAAGTTGCAGGAAAGAAAAAAAAAAGTCCGGCCCCTCCAGTCCTGCCCCCTCCCCTCAGCTCAGCTCCGCTCAGCTCCGCTCTGCTCAGCTCAGCTCAGCTCTCCTGCTGACAGAAATAGCCAGCGAGGCGGGTCCCACCAAAAATAGCCTTGACTTCACGCGGACCTTCAGGACTATTGTTTTCCCGCATTGACTGACTCCCATTGGGTGCACGCCGCAGCCAATCCGCGCCCGGCCCCTTATAACTTAGTCAACAGTCCTAACTTTGTTCCCTTACTGTGAGGACTTCGTGTCAATTAAAATAATAGGCACGTAACACTGTGGCTCCATCTGCTGTCAAAAACCTCCAGACCAGCGCTGCTGTAGAGCGATGAGCTTCTGACGGGCCCTGGCACCCTCCACACAGATGTGAGCGAGTTTAATTTCGCCTTGATTTTTTGCTTCGATGTCTGCGCTTATATTTTACATTTGAACGTTTTCATGAGTAAATGTTTCCAAAAATTACAAATAGTCTGCTCAGTGTTCGTTCTGTCAGTTAGGGCGAAACAGCAGCAGCAGACCAACATGTGACACACACACACACACACACACACACAGACACACACACACACACAATACTCACTTGCAATGGTCGTCTTTGTTATAAACTGCAATTATTTGTCTATTGTAAAAGTTTCTGCACTTCTGCAGGACATAAGTATGTAGGTATGAGCACTGAATAGTCCCCTCAAATGCCTTATCTGGAGTTTCTGTCTGTAATGGGGCCAGCAACCAGGACCAGGAAACCTTATATTTAGTCATGTACCAGCTGAGCTAATGACTAGCGGGTGAGACCAAATAGCAATTTTAAAAAGCATTATTTTGGTCGGGGTGCACAATAAAAGTTTTTCTGCACAAAACCGCATTCTCAGGAAACAAAAGTCCTCATTTGAACCTAATTTGGTTTCCTTTGTAAACCCGATTTCCTGCCCGTGCGCACGTTTCGGTGCCTATCACAGCAGCTCTCTCGAAAAGTGGCCCAAATACATGAAATATACAGATAAGTTACAGAACAGTTAAAAGCTTTCACTAAACAAAATCAACAAGTGAACTGCAAAATGGATGGTTTTAACACACCCTGTTGACTGATAACACAAGTTAACCTTCAGGAACTTTAAAATTGTATTTGATGTTTGGACAATTTTAAAGGAGGGAAAATTCTTATTTTTCAGGTTCATAATTTGACTTTGGGTTACTTGAATGCGTGTACATACTTTTTGCTCCAAAACTGTCTCTTGAGGGCCCCACTCCCAAATACCCAATCTGCTCTGATTGGTCAGCTCACACATGCCTGAGCCATACAAATGTGTAAGAATGTGATGTAGTGTGATGTCAGGAAGTCACAGAATCAAGAATGGGGCTATTGAAGATTTGTTGCAGGCACTTCAGGAGCAGTATTTTCTGTGGGAGAGAGGAGCTCCAGTTGGCACAGACATGGGTCTTTTTGACTTTAAAGACCTCTGACATGCACAAGAAGAAGCAGAGGAAAAACGAGGAAAAGGCATAAAATGTCTCCCTTAAAATGCTTTCAGTATATTCAACACCACTGCAATACTCAACAATATCAAAACTTGCATGCTTCCACTAGATAAGACCAACTTGTACATGTCATTAACAGCCACACTGAGTTACATCATAAAACACACTCAACAACATTGTTTTCACATTCTCACCAGCAGTAGAACAAAGCCTGTTGAAAGGCCCCTCATGAGGAAATGTTTGGAATAGTTTCCATGGGCCTAATCACAATGTCATTTATTGTTACTTGCTACTGTACATTTCATTCACTGTAAGCCCTGAACTGAGCCACAACAGAGTTGTAATCTATGAGATTAAAACTGTGGCATACGTTCTGGGAGATTATGTAATATGCCTGTTGTGAAGCAAAACACATTCCTGTACCATAATATTGTTAGTGACTGAACTCCACAATAAAATATGGACTGGTAGAGGAATGATGTAAAAATGCTTTGTCGTGCTGATGATCTGGAAAGAAAGAGCTAATCGCTAATTGATATTATGACGTCATGATGTATTGTGTTGCGTATATCTGCTGAAGTTAGCATGCTAGCCAGCTAGCCCCATCAGGGTCCAATGCTCCCTTGCTCCCAGCGGTGTAAACACCAATGTTTCCCTATTGCTCCTAGTTCACAGTCTGGACTGCTAGATGCACAGCTAACTGAGCTAACTACAGCTAGCAGCAGTGTCTTTGTTGTGAAGTTTGCATTTGCATAAATTATTCCTAGCTGCTACTTTGGCAAGCAAGAATCTATTTAGCACAGCTGCCCTGATGTGGATGGCGCTAGGTCAGGCATGTGTGAGCTGACCAATCAGAGGGGACTGGGTATACTGGAGGCCTTTAAGACACACAAGCTAAAGCAGATGGAAATTAGCATAATATGCCAAGGAGTCAATAAAAGTTACAGCGTTATATATACTAATTATTATATAATAGTGTTTCCTTTTATATTAGTACCATGTTTACTATGACTATATTAAACTTAATGCATGACCATAAAAACACATAACTGTACCAAAAATACTTGACTACCGAATGTCTGCGAGCCTTCAGAGACAAAGGAGGAAGCTTTGAGGTAAAGATTTACCAACAGTTACTGTAGAACCAGGGATGTGGTGAAAGGTAAGGCAGCCACTGCCACATTTACAAGTAGCATAATAAGGTCAAGTAATAGTTGTCATCATAGTTGTAAATGTATAGTTTATTATTATTAATGGGATTAGTGGTTATATTGATGGTTTCCTCACTGTAAGGCTGGAGGTTGAAACACTTTGTAATTCACACCTGCCGTAACACAGAGTTTATTCTCAACAGCTTTGTGACATTGCAGCTCCGCATCGTAACTCGCTGTTTTCTAGAACACCCCGAGCACATGTTGGGAGGAAGTAGAGAATCCTGTCTGTGTAAGCCAAAAACACACACGTACACACACATACGTTTCTGTGGTAGCGTACATGACGCAGGGACCATCGTCTTGACGGTTTTTCTCGTCCAGAGCCTTCCTAGAATCACAAGGCTGCGTGCTGTTAGCAGCCACTCATACTGTGAAATCCTTCAAACGTCAGGCCACATATGCTAAAGTGTGGTCAGCAAGATATACATCCTCGGTCCTTTCTCTGTTTCATCAGAAACTCTGTGTCATCATAAAAATCAATGCACGCCCTGCGCCACAAATCCAACACTTTAATTCATGCAGATTTCAATCTCAAAATGGTACATTTTCTCAGTGAAATTTAGAATGACAAAAAAAAAATAACTACAATAACAGCTACAGTAATTAGTCATAATTACTGCCTTATTCCCTACAGTATACCTGTTTTTGTGTCATAAATAGACGTAGGTACTTTTTGTTGTCCGTCGCTCTCTCTTCCCTGTCCTTCTTGTTTGTTATTTTAAAGTAACTCTATCTGCATAGTACGGTTTTAAAATTTTCTCAGGTAGAAACTGACATTTAATGAGTTTCACTAGCACTTCTCAGTGTTTTTCCCCACTTTCAACCGTCCTTTTGTTTCCACAGAGCACAAGCGTGTTTGTGTTTTATCCATTTTTCCGATCTCAGCGTCAGCCAGGTCAACAACTGGTGCTTCAGACCAATACTGAAACCAAGAAGCGCGTGTCTACTGCTGGTGGTGCTCCATCGGCCGCTCGCTCACCCTCGGGTGCCTCTGTGAACGGGGGGGACCCAGCAACGTTCCCAGAAACCCTCGGAGTGTGGGCGTACAGAGCTTCATAACTGCGGGTGTGTGTGTGTGTTTGATTTTTTTTTTCCCCTCTGTGTGTTGTGTGTGTTTGCGAACGTATGTGTCTATGTGCTTTTGCATAAACTGTGTGTCCAAGTGTATACGTGTGTGTGTCTATGTGCACATGTGTGTGGTTATACCATTCAATTACACAATCTACCATGCAGTCTGAATCACATCCGGTTTCGAGCTGAAAATAACAAAACCACAGGGTGACAGAAAAGCAGCGCAGCAGGCAACCGCCCACGGGGAGAGAGGAGTACACATACACACACACACACATGCACACACACTCACACGGTCCAGCACTGGTCAGTTAGTAGTTTCCACAAACAAGATCTTTTTTATCTAAAAAGAGCTGTTCCTTTCACAGAGAGAAAGGGACCATTTTTGCCGTGAATACTTTCTGTAGATTAAGAAATTGCATTATAAAAATGTTTTTTTGAGCATGCAACTCAACAAAGTCTTCAAAATAAATGATGAAAAAACAAATACCAGCAAGTGTGTTCAGTGCCTCGGCGCAAAACTAATGGGGTCAACATCAGTTTTCACAAAGATGGTGAGTCGAACTTTGATTTAAATTATACTGAAACGACACAGTTAAAAACAATCACTCTGACGTATGTACTGTAGATCTTTTTTTGTCAGTACTACACGGGGCAGGATGTGGTCAAATGTGTGCTACATAGTTGCCTCCCATCTGCAGAAATGTGCTCCTGCTTCAACACAACATTTGACACGAGAAGCCACCTTTCCCATCATACAACAGAATCTGCTGAAATAGAAAAAAATGTGTGAGGGAAAATAGCTGGGGTACTGGTGAACTTTTCGGTGACCATCAGTCAGGCATGTGTCTGTTTCACCAAATAAAGAGAGCTGTTAAGCTACAAAAAGACCATTTTACTCAGACAGGCGAGTGAATGAATGTAGGTCATTTTGTTCAATGAAAAAAATGTTTTGGAGAAACATACGCTTATATTTCCCAAAGTAAGCGGTTAAAAAGAATTTCGTATCGGTATCAGGTATCGTAGCAACACTTTTCCAAATGTACGTAAACAGAACATTTCAAATGATACCCAGGCCTACCCATGACACACACAGACACGCATTCATTCCTGATATCAACTGGAGAACATCAAGTCGTGCATCCGACCATTAATCTTCTTTCCGTTTCCGTCAAATTGTCTCTATTTCAGTACACTGCGCATAAAACTAAAGCAGCTGGCGTACGACTTTCATTTACATTCTGTGTGTGTTGTTTCAATTCTCCTTAGTGACGCAGTGTCTCTGTGCGCAACATAATGAGGTCATAAAAACAGAACACAATTTAGGCTCATCCAGCGGAAAATGAAACTTTATTCAGGACGCACTAAGAGATAGCGCTTAAACATAATCACTTTAATAAAGACAAAAGCTGCGTTTTGTGAGGGCAAGGGTGTGTGTTGGATCTCTTCGGCGAACATTTTGTGTGCCTGGTACTTTATCTCCCATATGCAGACAGTGTGTCGTTGTTAAAAAACACAGCACATGTGCTTGTATAAACATGAATGAGCCTGTTTTACGTAACAGAGAAGGGTATGACCCTTATTTCCACTAATTATGAAACACAGTGGTCCCAGTAAGCTGTTTTAACACAGTTAAAGTACAAGCAGCCACTATCTGTAAAATGTTATTAGCGGGGATAGAGGTTTTAGGGGGAAGAAATGAGGGAGAGAAAGAACAAGGGAGGGGATTAGGAAGATAAAGTGAGTGAGGAGGCAAGTGGGGAAGGGAGGGAGAGAGATGGGATGAGAGAAACAGAGAGAGAGAGAGAGCGGCTGAGAGCAATGTAATAATGTTTGGCCTTGGTCTGCCAGCGGGGTCCTTCCCCCTAAGAAGCCAAGAGGAATGCGAGGAATGCTGCATGAGAAGAAAAAAGAAGGAAGGAGCAGAGGAGAGGGGGAGAAACAGAGATGATGATGTGAGGGAAGGAAAAAGCCAAGAAGGAGAAGGAGGAGGAGGAGGGGGAGGAAGAGGAGGAGGGAGGAGAGCAGGGGAATCCGGAGCGAGATGAAGATAGAAAGAGGGAGACAGGAAGATGAAGGCAGGGTAGACACTGAGGAAAAGACTTATTATCTTTAGTGGGCTGAGTAAACACAGGGAACAAAGAGGATGAAAATAATCAGGCTGGAAAATATCTGGGAGGAAAACGCTCAAGCTCTATTTTGTGTGTTTTTGTTTTGGTGCTTACCGATATTCATATATGCACACGGCCGCGCGTCTCTGTGTGTGTTTGAGCAGTTGCATCGATGAGTGTGTGTGCCCGCGAGACAGAACCAGGGTGTGGTCAGCTGCAGGACTGAAATACGCCCCAAAACTTTTCTCAATGCAGCTGGGGTTTCCTTTTCAAAGTTTCTCTTTGCTAGTAAATCTCAGTGCCGGTGATTTCACACCTGCAACATTCATACGCAAAATTTGTGTGACAGCTATTTCAGTAGCCTGCCTCGGTCTTGTGGCAGTCAGTTGACGATCATGAGATACAGGAATACAGAGGCTTTGCACATTGGCACGTACACGCTCAAATCGTGTGTGACAGTCCTGCTTCATGGAAGATAACACGGAGGTTATTTAAAGCAGCGAAATACGCGGGATGGAAGAAAATTACAGATTTCGCCAACACAGACGGAGCTCGCTGAAGACATGCTCACAGTTTGGACCTACACCGGCAAAAAAAAAAAGGCAGTAATTTGTTTTACCATGCCGTAGGAATGTATAATTTCAGTGAAAACAGTCACATTTGCAGTAAAAGCCCGCTCCATCACTTCTGCTGCACAGCACAACAACTAAAGCAAGAGAGCTGTATCAAGTGTAAGCTAGCAGCTAGCCTTAGCTGAACCCACCCCACCCTTCCCTGTCCTCTGCAGTGTCTGTAATCTGTGACTGAAAAAAAGGCCAATTAATTACGTACGTAGCCTAGCTATCATATCAGAGTAGCAGTAACTGATGCCTCTGCCTTTACTGTAACTTTATTGGAGTTCATGCAAAGTGTTGTCCTTATTGAACATTTAAATTCAGCCCCGTCGCCAGAAAATGACATTGCCATTTTAAGCTTCTGCAAACCATAGATGCGTCTCATGCGTGTCATGTCAACGTTTTTAAGATCGGTGTCATAACTCCATATATTACATGGATATGAGGTTGTTGTGGTGGCGTGACAGCAAAGATGGCTGCCAAGCCCTGAGACCACTGTTCAAGACGGCTTGTCAACATTTGTAACTTTGGAACCACTGAATATTTTTCAGGAGACATCAGGACGTATTTTTAGCCATCATGCGGCAACAAAACCGGATGATTTAGGTGAAACGTTGAGACAATTTCCCGCAACGTTTGTGGCGACAGAGCCAGGTGGGCGAATTATGAGCTTTTCCCCGACCCTTACCAACCGACTTTTTGCGCCAATACCTAACCAGACCAGTGACACAGCACTGTCGAGGCACAATGACAGCTCAGCTGGTAGAGCGCAGCCCACAGGTTCAGTTCCAACCTGTGGTCATTTGCTGCGTGCCAACCGGTTTCCTGTCATCTCTCTGTCTGTTCTATCTCCATAAAGGCTAAAAGAAAAAAAAAGTGAAAAAAAAGTATAAAAAGTGTTTGCAAGTTGCAACATCAGGAAAAGTGAAGTTTCAACATATCTGTGGTTTGCAGAAGAGTACATTTCAAACATTTGTGTAAAGTACATATTAAAAGCAAGCTGCAGATTAAAACATTACGTATATTTTAATGTAATTATTAACAGCAGTATTGACACAACAAAACAGAGATGATTAATGCTTTGTTAAGCTCATGTCATAGTGGGTTGAACAGGAAAACCTGACTATTTCAACTCATGAGGGTTCAGCTACGGTTCCAATATATGTTTGTTAATGTATTTGGAGCGGTTTGTTATTCACACTCATTTTTATTTCAAACACATTTTGTATTAGATGAATCGATTGTATTAATGTTCATTTATGATTGATTTGAATGCACTTCAGTGTGCTACATGGTGTCATCCCACCAGCAGAGTTGCTCCCCTGCTACAACACAACATTTGACAGAATAAGTGATCGCCAACAAGCACAACACTGTCTGCGAGATGAAGCATTTGAGAACTTTAGCAAATTAGATAAAGCTCACGAGCCAAATGAATAGGATCCTGTAATCTATGACAAGTCTGAAGCAAACCATAAAGGATATTCTGTCACGCCCGAGAGATAGTTGTCAAAATAATACCGTTGTCTCAGTTGTGTGGGTTTTTAAAGATAATGCCGATACATTTTAGCATATCTAAATGAAAAAGTCGTACGCCTCTACACATTTATCCAAACACACGCATTTTTCCCACGCATTTTTATTATACCGTATATACCATGCTAACACAAGTGGAAACTCAAAGGAAGACACAATCACTTATTCCCTTACAAACTGTACACAATTCAAAGAGAAGAGCATGTACAAAATGTTTCCACGGTATGTATGTGTCTGTGAGAAAGGAGAAGCGGAGCGAGTGTCTGAAAAGACTCGGCGCACCGAAAGACTCGGTGACACGAACAGTCCGCAGAAACACAATGGATCGCTGACAGACACTTTCCACAACAGAGCATCGATGTCATGTGTGCAGTCATCACTAACCGGCGTTGAGAGGTGTAATGAAGAAGAAACGTGAACTTTGTTTTTCCTCTCCACAAGCACACAGAATAACTGTATTAAAAAAAATGAATCTGAGCTGCACAGAAACTTCCCCCGGCGGACAAATCCGAGCAACCGGCACCACCAAAAACTGACTGACGGGAGACCTCTGGGAAGTGTCGTGCATCAAACACCACGGCAAAGACGGGGAGATAAAGGAAAGATGTAAAGGTGGTTGTTTGGACATTTGATCTGGTTAAATCGAGAGTGAAGTGAGGTCAACCCCAGCCAAAGCACACGCAGAGCGCATAATGAAGGGGCTGAGGATCCTTCACACCCGGAGGATGTTTGGAGTTATGGCAAGTTGTTCAAAACACAGCAAGAAACCATAGCAACCGCAGGAAAATCCCAGGGATATCAACACACAAATGTGTACACACACACAC
>CAEMYA010000117.1:210405-220488 GCA_903131615.1 Diplodus sargus
CACACACACACAGATGAACCCTCAAAACACAGAGTCAAATCAAATCAAAACTCACCCTCTTAACACCCACCATTCTGAACAACAACAAGGCTGAGAAGCGTGAGTGTGTGTGTAGGAAAACACCCAGACGGGCCAAAAATAGCTCTGCACTCTCGTTCCCCATCTCTCGCTTTCAATCCCTCACTCTTTCTCTCTCTCTCTCTTTTTTGTTTCTTCTTCTCTCTCTCGGTCTCTCGCTTTTGTCACTGCAGACCATCGGTAGGAAAAAAATAAGCAAAATGTTCCCGCACGGAAAATATCACCCACTTAACAGCACTCGAATGTGAGAATATCAGAGTGAGTATGTGATTGAGTGCACGGGGAGAGTAATGACTACTTTGGCGCAACTGTTGCACAAGGGGGGAAACGTAAAGCTTCTCGCGAGGAGGAAAACATTAGTAGGCTGAAGTTTGTCTGACACATCGAGCCGAGAAGGGAAGTCAGGCACTCCTTCAGAATATCGTTGAAAAATTACAGAAGTAATCACAGTGTTTCTGTTTTTTGATTTTTTTTTCATATATTTCGTGTCATAGTGAAGTGAGATCTATCTGGCACGCTAAATCTGTATGAGGCCAGATTCTCCTGAGTCTTATTCACATTTTTAGGACGCTGTCACGCCCACAGATATTTTTGTTTTGGTCCAAACCGTGGAGGCAACTTCTGTTTAGCTTTCAGGATGCCCAATTAAAAAACGGAGCAGTGCCTGTGAGCTAAGGTCACATGGACTCTCAAGCGGCATGTTTACTTCACAGTTTTAGGAACCTGTCATCCTGCAAGGTTAGAGATTTTTAAACAAATGTAATTGCAGTCTTGGTTAAACAAGCAAAGCACGTTGCCATGGACTTGTTTCTTCGGCAGTGTCAACCTGAGCTAGTCTACCTCGACAGAGTGTTTGCTTGAAGGACAATTCGGATTCGTGACGAGTTGGCCCTTATTTTTCATAGTTTCGCCCATCATACCTATTTGATTACATTGTTTTCGCTCAAGTAATCGCTGAGCTCTGGGAACGTGTCGATATCCCTACAACAAAGTCTGGTAGGGCCAAAAAAAACTTGCAATCAGATGACAAATCAGGTTGTAAGCAAGCCAGCAGCTTAGACAGATTTTCTGAAAAACAGTTTATTTGGAGGTAAAACGCAACTACAGCATGTGTGGTGGATCAAAGTTGCGGAAGGAAATCAGCCTGTAAACTGGGTTGGATGTTTGCAGAGGACAGTTTAGGAAATAATAGTCCTCTTAATCTTTTGTTTTCTCATCTTAATGCGTTCGGCTGACCTTGAGGTTTGCCCACAATCTGTGTGTCGACCTGACTGCATGTGTTTCTTTTCCTGGCCTGAGTTCCTTCCCTGCAATGTAGCCGCGTTCCCAGATCTCAACAATTAATTTAAAACAATTCGTTGCATCCCGGCAGAATCAGTGTGAGTAACTGTAGCATACTTGTTAACGAGAAAAAAACTGCCAGTCATTTGAGTTCCCAGTCAGTCAAATAAGGAGAGATAACAGTGATTGGGAAAAAAAGATGTGTTTTCAGCCTTGAAACAGTTTTTTTCAGCGGAATAGCTGCGATAAATGGAGTCTAACTTGCTGGCTAACTGGCCGTCAGCAAGCTTGTTAGCTCTGAGACCCGTATTTTCCCTACCCAATAACCTCGAATCAGATGAAATGGTGCACCTTGGGAAACAAAATCCAAGAGAATGTAAACTAAATATCAGAGAAATAATAGAGAGCAGCTGCAGGAGCCTCACGGGGATGAACGACGGCAAAAATCATGACAATAAACCCTTGATCGTAATAAACTGGAAGTCTCCTTGTATGATGATGTTCGCTTGACATGAGCAGATCAAAAACATGAAATCTCTTTTGCTTCATCCGTTTATTTTCTGTCTTGATTTGAATATTCATTTAAGAAGGTCACGTTTGTTTTTGTTAGATCACGGCATCTTTATTAATCCCAAGTGCACAGGGGAAACTCATTTGCCATCGAATGGATCCGTACGGACAAAAACAATGCGGACACTGCATTCAGAGCAAACAACAAATAAGAGAATATTGCCATCCAAAACCATGGGTGCTGTGGATTCAGACCACATCTAAAGGTGCGCAGAGAAAATGTGACTGCAGCTGGAACAAAAACACCTTCTGAGTCATCGGATGGAACAGTGAGGCATCACGAGTCACTCACCTAATGAGCTCCTGAGTCCATAAAAAACACTGTGTGATGGCTGGCCTTCAAATTACAGAGCTGCTTTTTGTTTGACCCTTGTTCTCTTCTCTACACTGACCTCAAGTAAGCCAGGGGTGTGACCGATCACTGAGCCGGTGTATCTGACCATCTTATGGATCCCGGTTTAATCATCTGCAGGGGATGCAGCAATGCTAATCTAATGATCAGCGTACACACTGGGACATTGTTTGTCGGTGGTTCTGCTTCGGGCCTGCTCACTGGAACACGTGACAAAGACACTGGCTGTCAGACGTCTGCAGCTTTGAAGCAACAACACCAAAATCGTGTGTTTTTGGGGTTGTTTCCTGTTATTAGATGAGATTGACAGACCACAGCAGGGTTTTCTTAGAAGAGCTTGACTTTTTCTTTTTTTTTTCTGCCGTCTTGGTGTCATTGTTTGGGGACACTTGAGTTTGACTGCTGTTGTTGTCACAGGGCCAAAAGAAAAAGGAAAGTTAAAGGAAATTCTCGTGGCCTTAGATACCCTGTCCGAAGGCACCTCTGTGCGCTCCAGCACTCAACACCGCAACTGGATGGCAGTATTTTTCCAGGCTCAGCCATGCTGATATTAACACGGAGACTGAGTGCATTTAAAATATAAAGAGGATGTTTCATATTTTTCGCACACTGTCTGTCTGACTAAGATAAGATACAGTAAGATAAACTTTACGGTCCCTGCAGGGAAATTTATCTTGGCCGTTGCAGTGAGTGGATGAAAACAGCAACAAACATCAGCACAGGGTGGAAAAATCACACAGCTATCGTCCCACACTGTAACACTTCATACACTCTCATGATAAGGCACATCAGACGTGCGTTTCTGCTATCTGTCTCTGCCGCCGATGATTGATGTAAGTGGAGCTCCCTGGCGTTCTCAGTGAAAGGCTACACCTCTCCTCTCCACGGTGGGAACTCAAGACACGGACCGAGCGAGAGGGACAGAGAGACAGATGGGTTTTCCTCGCAGGATATCCTGTTCTAAGTACAGCCGCTGGGCCCACTCTGACCTCCTCACCCCTCTTGACCCCCCGACCCGCTCATAGTTTAGGCTCAACGTCTCCAACGTTTCCTAATCGCCCAAACCCCTTCGTATTCCCTCAACTTTGCTTTCTCTCCTTCCTCAGTCACACTCACAGGTGTCACTTCAATTCGCCCGCCTCCCTTTTCCCCTTTTTGTTCCTTCTTCTTTCTCCCACTCAACCTACTGCCGGCCAGATCCTCTATATTTGTTTCTCTGTCTTAAAGCATTTGCCGCTTTGCAATAACCTCAAAAGTCACGGCAATCGCACTGAACTAAATAACGATTACTTAAAGGGCACACTTAGCCAGAAACTCTGTATGCTGTCCACTGAATTTAAGGTCATAAATGTCCAGTTCTTCTAAAAAAAAAAAATCATCTTAACTTTCAAATATCTTCATAACAAATGAATCATTTGAGCAACTTTTCAAGTAAAAGTGTCAAACGTTTGATGGTTCAACCCCCTAAAATGTGAACATTGGCTGCCTTTCCTTGTCTTAATGTAAAATGCATTATGTAAGAATTGGCCACCTCTCAAATCCATAAACAAATCAAACGGGGGGAGCATATCACCAGGGTAACCGCTACATGTAGCTAACTTCAATAGATATCACTGCAACACAATGCAAAGTCTTATTAACATCATAACTGTTACTTTTCACACTCTGTAAGTAAGTTTAGTAAGTTTTTATTTATATAGCACTCTATGCTAATTTTAGTTAATTTATCATTGTTTTTGACAAAGATTTGTACATAATGCACCTTTAACATTATAAAAAAATTAATGTCTTTGGCTTTTGGACTTTTGGGAGGACGAAACACGACGTTTGATGACATCACCAGGGGCTTTGACAAATGGTGATGCGGGTTAACAGCTTACGAAAATAGGTGACTTATGCATTAAGACTGCGTTTATATTGTACTGCAAGACTTACCAGACTTACCTAAATGACTCGGTGGCCTTCAATTTAGAGTAGCTACATAGCTACATTTTGAATCTGGTTAGTCAGTGACACCGCACCCATATTTTTTCACACCTATATCTGTTTTCTTGTCACCAGAGACGTTACAAGAGAGAAGACAAACCACTTATTAAAGCATATGGAAAAGAAAAGTCAGCAATGCCAGAGATGCCGGTTGTATGACACACATCCCGCCCCTTCTCACCAAAAGCCAGTCTTCTGCTTTATGACAGCTGAATCAGGAAACACATCAGCCAATCCCCTTGCTGCACTGATGTGTTTCAACCCATTCTGTGTAACTACAAGCAGACTTTCCAATGGGAAATTTCTCGCGCACACAATTACCAAGAAAAGTGAGGTTATTCAGACATTAGACATTAAACTTGTATTTCTCCAAGTTCACTGGGCTGAGCCATTAAAGAAATTCAAGTGTGAAACTTTGTCAAGTCATTTTACCTTTTAAGCATTTCTATTCAGATTTGACAGGTGATTCCATACATGCAGTGTCCGAGGTGCGGCCCTCTCCACTGACTCCTCTTCCGTAGAAACCTCACGTGTGAAACAGACCGGAGAGGATACGTGTTTAGAAAACTGCCATATATCCTCTTTGTTACTCTCTTTGCTACCCCATTCCTCCTTGTTCTCTCTGACAGGCTTCTTTTTTCCTAATCCCTTTATTTTAAACAATGATCCATCCACCATAAATCCACTTGTTTTTCTGGACACGGTGCACTTCGTGTGCGTCATGTCCTGAAAACGAATACGCTCCTAATACTATCTTGGAGCAAGAGAAATAAATCTGTCAATGAGCCTGAAATTACTTGTTGGCAACACTGTGTCCTGAACGAAGTGGTGCCATTTTCTTCTGCCGTTTGCTGCCATATTTTTCGCTGTTTCAGGATACCGAGCGTAAGTGATGATGTCACTGCTTTGGCCGTGCAAACTTGAAAACCGAACCCAGGGAAACCTCGATTTGACTACAAACAGGAGTAAGGCTCTCGTTCAGGCAAAAACAACAGCATTAGATCGAGGCTCTTGCCCTCAGACGGCCTACTCTTCGTCGCCCCCCCCCCCACTTTCTCTTAATGTCGGCCTCTCCCTCCCTCTCTCTCCCAGCCCTCCCACTCCGCAGTATAACTGGAATCCATTAACCGATGAATGGTTGTTTGTGTTTTTTTAAGCTCAACAGCGCCACCCCCGACCTGCGTGGCCAGAGAGGGCGATAACAAAACATTTGCTGTGATTAGAGGAATAATTAGCCAATCATCCCGTGACCTGCGAGCCAACCCTGAGGTCAAAGATGCACAGAGTGGGCTGCTTCCCAGGTGCTTTCCCATGAAAACCATCAGGAAGCAAAGATATAGTGGAGTCATTGTCTGCAGACAGGTGACACACACACACACGCACACACACAGAGAGAACACATGCATGTCTTTGTCTGCATCCAAACTTCGAAGTGGTGTGTAAGGGATGAGGATCCCAGCGGACCGAGAGCAGAGTTTGCCAAGAGAGGCTGCATTGGAAATCAACACTTCCTGCTTCCTGCGAACAGAGGAAGTGCTACCGTCGCTGTCCCCTTATCGCTGGATACACAGGCCGCGCAGTCCGGAGAGAGGAAGGCAGAGGAAGAGGAGAAGGAGACCGGGGTGGACAGCAGGCTAGACAAAGGGAGAGGCTGTGTCCACCAGTTGTTCTGTTTCGTTTTTTGTTTTTTGTTTTGTCTCTGGCAGAAAATGCTAAGAAAGCAGTAAACGATGACAGGAGGAAGACGATGATGAGGAGGAGAACATGTGTAAAATGTCTCCCGCAGGCTTTTAGTGCATTTGTAATATTATAAAAGATTCAGTTAATGACTTTTTTTATATGAGCTGAGCTGTTTGGCTGCCGTCATCTCTCCTCTGGGAGAATACGATAGCATCTGGCTACTGCTTGCTAGTTTATATTAGCCACTGAAGTGCAAGAGAAAGCATTTGACATGCATTATGTAAAAACCAGTGGCCTCTTGTATACACTGTAGCAGTCATATATATTATTATATTATATTATTTTTTCAGAGGTGTCACATCATTAACACTTAGCTGCAGGTCAGTGGGATGATTCCCAAATGAAGTAACATTAATTTTAATGTCCAACACCTTTATAAAGTATTCATGATACAAAAAGGAATCCAAAAAAACACTACTGGGTCTATTGATGTATGTTTGGGAAATTTATTTTTAAAAATGTATTGAATTGTAAGACTTTATAGTCACAAAATGTCATACCGGATAAACGCCCAGACAAAAAGTGTTAAAAATAAAAATAAAACTAACCATCTCTGCCATATGCATTAATGTATACGTGTTAAGGTAAATTTAAATATTTTAAACAATATAACATTATTAGCTGATTGTTATGCTTTGGAGCATTTTGTCCCAAAACTAACATTTAGCAAATGTCATCCGGAATATCAAAAAACCTGAAGCAATTTTATGGGGCATTTTATTTTGACATGTTATCAGACAGGATGTTACTCAATCAGCAGGATCCCGAAAGATCTCCGAACACTGATGAAAGTAAATCTAACCATTTCGGTCAGTGGTGCAATGTGTAGTATAACTCTGTCTCACGCAGGATAAACCTAAAAACACCCAAATACAATGCTGATTTTCTGCAAATGTGTTTATGTGATATGAATGTATATGAACTGAATAAACAAACTGACCTTAAAGGACAACATCATTTCATACTGTTTTACTTTGTTTATATGTGGCAGACCCTGCCACCTTTCTAGCTTCAAACGATGTTCTAGGGATGATGCTTTCCTCTGAGAACAGCTTGTTTATTCACTTATAGAAACATTGATATTTCTGAGTTTGTATAACCTCATTTACAGTGTTAATATTAAAAATCCTGAGATTTAATTTATTCTTCAAAACTGCACAGTACTCCTTTAAAAGTAAAGGTTGCAGATTAGCATAAACAACGGCAGGAAGCTGTCTGTATTTATACAAATTCCACTTGCATTATGTTGCAGGCGATTGAGAACTACAGAAGCTATAGTGGACATGGACATGGTGGAGAGGAGCGTCCCCACACTCCTTGTGGAGTTTTTCATGCTGGTAGGAGCAACTGCATGCAGCATGCTGGCAGATAAAGTTCAGGCAAGGAGAGAGGAGCAAAGAGTTGGAGAGTGACACAGATGGTCATGAAAGGATGTGTCCGTCGGAAGAAGAAGAAGAAGAAGAATGCGTCATGTTGGATGCATTTTGCAGGTTGCAACCAAAATGTACCTTATTGTGAAGGTCCAGTGGGGAGACAACGAGAAAGACAGAGGGAGAGAGAAGGGGAGAGTGTGTGTGTGTGTGTGTGTGTGTAGGGGGGGTGTTTGGGATCAGGGTGGGGAAGCTTTCAGCACTTGGGATTGTCCCAGATGGACACAAGCCGCTCCCTCCCTTTATAAACAGCCTCTGGCTTCCACCTCCTCTCTCCTCTCCTCTCTCTCTCAATCTCTTCTTCTTTCCTTTGACGCCACTCCACCTCCCACTTTGCAGGGACCCTCAGCAGAAAGTATGAACCAATTTGACACTTTGTGTTTGTTCCTCTTCTGACAATCTCATCTGTCCCCCTGCACCAGCGCCTCCGCCCCCCTCCCCTCCGATCCTTGCCATTTCCAAAGTCAACACACCACTAAATGCCGGGCTGACTCACTTCCACTGTGGGTGGTTCTGTTTCCAATTTTCTCACCACCTCGGCCACCCCACCACCTCCGAAGAAAAGAGAAAACTTGTGTCCAGAAGGCAAAAAAAAATAAAATAAAATGTTGCCAACCAGCCATGCAAAAGACGGGGACATTTTTTCCCCTCCGAGTTGCTTAGTTTTAAAGGGACAAAAGCGTGTGCGAAGGTGCCGAGAAGAGGACGTGGGGCAAAACCAAGCATGCTTCTCCCACTTCTTTTGTGGCTCTGAAACGGTTATCGCTGTTTTCCTTCCTTTCTTTCTCTTTGGGAGAGCGTGGGAGCGCCCTCAGAGCGCTGCATAGAAACCACGGGGCTCATAACAACAGGAGGAAGCCGGTAACTTGAGTAACTTGGGCCAGGCAAGAGAGGGGGAATGGTGGAGCGGAGGAAAGGAGGAAGACAGCGAGGGGCAGAGGAGCGTTTTACATCTTCACGTCCCAAGAAAAGAAACAAGAAGTTTCGGTCCGTGCAAAGAAAGAAAAACACAGATTTACAAATGACCTGTTGCATTCCAGGCAAGTGTTTCCCACAGGCACCCACCCACACACACACACACAAGCACAAAGTGGCATTTTCACACACACTCATCTCCACGCTCCTCTTTGAAATAAGACAACTTTCCCGAGCAAGCCGCTGCCTTACCAGTCTGTGGTGTGAACATTCAGCATGAGCAGCGCATTTAGAAAGTCCCGTCAGTCATGTCCACGTACAGTTCAGTCCAGAGAGATCTCAAGAGTGGTGAGGAGGACACCCAGACTACACACACGCACACACATACACACACGCGCATACACTCTCGCAGGCAGAGTATCAGTTCCCTCTGTCCAAGTGTTGAGAAAGTGAGGGGCCGCAACAAAAGGCAACAGAGGGAGGGAGGGAGAGAGGGAGAGACAGAGAGAGAGAGAGAGAGAGAGAGAGAAAGATTAACCCCTCTGAACTGACTGGTGGACTCTCTCTCTCTCTCCCTCCCTCACACACGTACACACACACACACACACACAGTCACACACAGTTGGTCTGCCGTATCACTGACTTCTTGTGTTTTCTCTCAAGTGCCAAGAAGAGGAAGGGAGAGCAGTGTGTGTGTGTGTGTGTGTGTGTGTGTGTGTGTGTGTGTGTGTATTTTAAGGTAGGAGGGACCGGCTGGCTTAAGTCCAGAGTCAGCCAGCCTGGTAGAAAAAGACAATAGCAGGAAACACTATATCAGGAGGAGGCAAAATACCAGCACAAAAATAATTAACAGACAGTGAAAAACAATGACATCCACCGTGGAAAACACAGCCTGCAGCCCGCCAAGAACAATGATAGTGGAAACAGCGAGCAGAAAGGGCTCTTTTTTTTCTGTTGTTGTTGTTGTCAGCGCAGGATATAAAAAAAACAAAAACTAAACAAATCCAGTAAGAATCCAGCCGGGTGTCTGGCGATGAATGTCGGAAATGTTGGTGTTATTTTTGTGCTTTGAGCTCCTTTGCGCCCGTCACCGTTCCAAAGTTTTTTAGAAATGACTCTCGTACGCTCGCAACATCGCAAGCATGCAGACGCACATTCCCATTGAAATCAGTCAGCCACGACTCCCACACAAATCTCACCCACACCACCACACACACCACCACACACACACACACACACACACATTCCCCCGGCTGTAATCATATCTAGTGATAAGGGCAGCTTCCCCCAGCGGTCGCTGGCTCTCCGACTCCGACCACATTGACTTACAATGGCCCTGTATTCCGAGCCTGCTCTGATTACACACACAAGGAGCTGCATTACACCCTGCTAATTCAATTTCCTCCCCCCGGGGTCAATCTTTGTGTGTGTGTGTGTGTATGTGTGTGTCAGTGCATAAGGAGGAACTGATTAAGCAGTTGTTGAAGGGAACAAGCTGCTTGCGAAAAAAAACAAAAAAAAACTGTAACAATCTGAGGTGGGTTGATGGAATTGCTGATCAATACCTTATTTATTAGTCCGGTTCTTGATATCTCGGGCTGTTCTGTGTTGGGAGTATAACTTCACCTACTGGAGCCAAAACACGAGTCACATAAGACTCGTTCTCCATGCAAAAGCATCAGATTGCATCAAATCGTGCCAAATCAACTCTTACCTTGACTCTTTTTTCTG
>CAEMYA010000117.1:220905-247885 GCA_903131615.1 Diplodus sargus
TGTAACAATCTGAGGTGGGTTGATGGAGTTGCTGATCAATACCTTATTTATTAGTCCGGTTCTTGAGATCTCGGGCTGTTCTGTGTTGGGAGTATAACTTCACCTACTGGAGCCAAAACACGAGTCACATAAGACTCGTTCTCCATGCAAAAGCATCAGATTGCATCAAATCGTGCCAAATCAACTCTTACCTTGATTCTTTTTTCTGGCGGCGCTGTTTGATCCAATTAACCCCCTCACCACTCTCTACTCATTAAACATTGACTTAAAGGTCCAATTTGAAAAGATAGTCGATTGGTACTCAGGACCAACTCATCAAATACTGACGCTTTGGGTTTCCACCTCAACCTACCTATTTGATGAGTTTCGACTCAACAATCAACTATCTTGCAAATTGGACCTTTAAAGGTATCTTGAAGAGCTGTTAACTTGCAGTAGTATGATGGGGAAGAGGAAGACAAATTAAACAGGATATAAAGTAAGTATAAAGCCAGTGCTTGCTATTACTTGCTAGTCCAACAGCAACAGGTCTACCTCAGCGTCCGTCTGGCAGCCTTTTGTTTCGCAAAGCTCTCACATATGACTGTAAATCCATCTCATCCTTCTTAGCCTCTCACTCAGTCACTGTATCTTTTTGTCTTCTCAGTTTCCGCCTTGAAGTCCTTTTTTGGTCTCTTTGAGTCTGTCATGAAATCTGTAGAGGCTGCTGTGCCCGGTTCTGTTGCCCGCTCGCCTGATTCCAGCGTTGGTTTCCATTCCAGCGCTGCACCTCACCAGCATTGTCAGCTTCAGGCCTGGAAACCAATTCCCACCACTCAATCCTGGTTGCACAAAGTTCCTGTGCTAGTTATGTGAAGACCACCAGCCCCCTGGTGCTCCAAGCTCCTAATGTAGTCCCAGGCAGAGTCAGCTAGCTGCACAGCTAACTGAGCTAACTAGCTAATGGCAGCTACAGTGGTTACTTAAGCAACAAGCAAATCTGTCAACCATCAGGAAATTACAGCGAATGGGGGCAGAGCAGCAGGAGAAAAATCAGATACATTTTCCCCAGGAAATATGTTCCAGTTTCACCAACATAGTTGGCTATATCTGACTTTGTGCCATGCACTTCTCGTAGGAGATCGTATAATTCCACACAAGTTACATAGTGCAAAAACAGGTGTTCAAGGCGTGGTGTGGGAATGGCAGAGACACCATTCTCCCAATAACAACCACCACATGAGGCTGTTAAAACTGTTACATAATGTTGCTTTAAGAGATTCAGTGATGCTGAATAAGTATTTGACAAAACATGTTATTGCCCCATAAACGGCACTAATGAGGGTTTGTCAGTTTCTTGCAAAACCCATTAAAATAAAAAAGAGGATTCATTTGTTTTCTGGTCTTATGTCTCTATAGCTTGGTTTGAATTACATTCGTTTACAAAAGTGACAAAGTTAGTTGGATTTGGAATCTAAAGCTACGCTAGCTAGAAAGTTTATGGCAGCCCTTCCAATAGTTTTTCAGACAATAAAGTCTGGTTATGGTTCAGAAAATACTGCAGTGAAATAACACGAATGTAGGAAATGATAAGCAAAGACAAGGCAGTCCTCTGCATCAAGGTCACCAAGCCAAGCCTGATGCTGTTGCTTTCCTTGAGGGCAAAGATTGCCCACAAAATGAGAGGACAGACTCATTGCATTTTTACGCATGCATTTCACTAACATCTGGTGGCTGGTGGAGCTCTGACATGAAACTGTTCAGTAGAGAAAGACAGGGATAGAGACGACTGCTAGGATGTAAAACAAAGCAGGAAACGCACCGCAACCTCCGAATCAAAGCTTCAACCTTCGTCAACTTCCATTTATGCTGGAGAAAAACTATATTTCTCCCATGCTGCGTTGACGTAATGTGGCCAACCAAAAACAAAATGTAATTTATTTTTTAAGATTCTAATGAGTATCAGTGCAGGCTGAAGCTTGACATGCAGTTCCAAATGCTCTTCAGCTGTACATTTCCTGCACATACCGTTCAGTCACAGTGAAGTCTACTGTTGCACAAGTATGGTGGACGTGCCAGATTTTCATTGTTGTTGCCAAAAGAGTTTAAAGTCTATAAATATTACTGTAACAGCACCATGACACAGTACAGACTTAACTGCAGCTCAGTGAGATGTTATGCCTTTTTTTTTTTTTGCTTCAATAGAAAAAGACGGAGCATGTTTTGGTTTGCTGGTTGACATTAAGACAGATCACTTTGTGTTACGCTGAAGGAGCTTTCGCGGTTGTATTTACGCAAGTTCTCCTGTGACAAGTTAAGTACAGAGAGAATTGAATCGCCATATGAGCTGGGAATGAAGGTCATCCAACTTCATCTATTTTTTACATTACATAAACACTTTTAATTTATTTCTTTACAGTCTAGTTTTTAAAGCGCTAAATGCTAATTAAGGCTGAGCCGTTTTTTCTCTCTGCGGAGGTTTCTCTGACAGCCCTCCAAAGAACACAATGCGGGATGAGTCAAAATCACTCAAATCAGGGTGGGGGTGCAGAATGCAGAGCTATATGAGTTTATATGATGAGAATCAGTTGTTGGGCCGACTTTGTTCCCCTCCCAGGCTCCTTGGACTGGACCTACGAACCTAAAGTATTTTGCCGGCCTGCTTCTGGCAGGTCCCACCAGAACACAAGTTAGCAATATGAACTGCGGGTCCCACGGTAAGACACTGGAGTCTCATTTGGATCAAGGGGATGAAATATTTCAATGAAAAAAAACTTGCTTTAATTTGAAGCAAGAGGTCAGATCTGCAGGCTTTTCCATTGATTCAGTGAAACGCAGCCTGATGAAGCGGCTGGCTCGCTGCAGGTTGTTTATCAGACCCGTTCAACACATCTGACTCTCATTTTGGCCAAATAAAACAATGCTGTGCATCACTGTCAAATGCATGGAAAACATACGGAGTGTGTGTCCTCGTGCATGTGTGTGAATGAGTGTGTGTTTAAAAAAAGAGAACGAAAGTGTGTGTGTGAGTGTGTGTGTGTGTGTGTGTGTGTGTGTGTGTGTGTCCAAGAGCAGAGAATATGTTTGTCATTAAAATGACTGAATACGAGGGCGAGGTCCCTTTGGAGGGGTGGGTAGCTACATATCTACACACACACACACACCCACCCACACACACCCACACACACACACACACACACACACACACACACACACACACACAAATAATGTTGAATGTTTTTTTTTCACTTCCACTTGGAGTTTAACGATGTTACGTAGTGTCTTTGTTGACGTCACTAGCAGGAATCAAACCAGCATCCCCTCTGACTTCTGTGCAACATCAACAAACCACAGACACATACATCTTTGCCCTAACCACACACACACATACACACAAACCGTCACACACCTTTCTGACGGTCTCTCTGACTAACTCCTGTTCACACTCGTCGTCTCCCGCTGACACACACACACACATGGAAAGATGACTCCAGATGTGGGTGTGATGCTTGTACACACTGATTAGTGAGCGAGAGCTCGCTGTGTTGTGTGTTTCCACCTCCCCTCCTCTGTTTTGGTTACCGGCCTCGTCTGCTCAGTCTCACTAATCAGTCCCGCTGTCAGGAAGAGAAATACAAGATACAGAGGCTTGAACGCTCAGAACAATTCACAGACAATGGACCGTCCTGTCAATCACAGGATTCCCCAAACACCATAACAGCCTTCAGACAGTAGATTTACAGCCTTTCAGATTATCCACAACCAGGAAGATTCATCATTCATTTCCCTTTGGAGGAAATTCATTACGTGGTAATGCAGATAGTAATAAGAATCATCTGTATGGTTTGACAATGAGATTCCAGTTAGTTTATACAGATGCCGTGAGAAATGTGTGTTCACTTAGATAAAGATATTTGGAAAAAAGCTCATAACTAGCTTACCCAGTCACCAAGATTGAATTGTTATCGGTTAACATTTGTACTTCCATGCGTGTCAGTGGCTACGTACTATATTGTCATATCCCGTTCACATTACATGTTTACCACCTGGGCTTAATATCTGGGGTCGGAGGGGATGGTGGTGTGATTAAAGGCGACAATGCAGGCAAACAGGTGACCGCAGTCCGAGTCTGCGTTTCTGAAATTGTAAATGGGAAACTACTGAATATCTTTGGGGCGGAACTACACCGTTTCAACATTTGTAAGTGTCACACCCGTGTATATTTGTAGGGATACCTCTGGACACTTCCAGGCATGTTTGTAGGCATATAAAGAGGAGAGGAATTTTAAGCAAAAGTGCAACATTCTTTTAACACTTACCAGGTGTTTTTTGTGCCTAATTCTAACCAGAGAGTAAGCACAGCATTGTGACAACAGACAAATGGAAAATTGACTGTAAAGAGCTGCAGAGATGCAACGTAAGGAAAGTCTGTACGTTTTTACTAATCTGTGTCTTTGCAGAAACATACTTTGCCAACATTCAGTCTGGCGAATTGGATACTTGCGTCCAGTCGATTGCTTAGAATTTCCACTGCTTGTGATTTTACCAACCCCTCTTGTCTCTCATCGGGATTATGGTGGCTGAGGGAAAGGATGAGAGAGACTTCAATAAGAAAATCATCCTGAACAATAAAACAAATATACAGCCTGGGAGTACGTGCTGCCTGGGACACAAAATCAAAACTGCACTATTCAATAACTTCATATGAACAACGGATCAAATGACTACAGTGTGTTTAATGTCAAAAAGGTCACTTGTATTGAGAAACCCATGAAGAATTATGATCTTACTTCACGGGTCCCTTTAACTCCATCAAGCCATTTTAAGCCTCTTTTACACATTGTTTTGGTTTTCTTCGCTGCCTCATTACCTTCACTAACAGCAGCAGGTGGCTGGGGAGGAAAAGGACTGATAAACCCCACTGTACACTCCCTGCCTAGCATCATTAACTACAGACTGACAAAATTAGTGACTTTAAGTGGAGCATTTAGCAGCTAAAGAGAGAGCAGAGTGATAAATGCATTTGCAATCATCGAATGGCAAAAAAAAAAAAGTCTGAGTCCAAATGAATGCTTCTGTTAGACGCATAAATAATTACTTGCCACAATGACTGCCTCAGGTCAACAGAGCGTTCTGATGGCTTTTCAAGTCAAACTTTTGTTTTACTTCTCTGCTCTGGTTCACTCTCACCTGTTGTGACATCCTCCTTTCCGGTGGTAGGATTTGGTTTTCAGCAAGAGAAATATCAACAAACCCACTGTGTGATAAACTACGCTGAAGTAGTAACTGCCAGATATTTCCCTCAGGAGTTTGTGGATTACATAGCAGGGCTAATGGAGAGTTAATGTTGGATTATCATTCACCAGTCGGGCAGAAGCACAACTCAAAACAAATGCTAATGTTGTGGGGTTTTGTTTTTGTTTTTTTTTGTTAGAAGCAAAATTATCTTTCAGTAAAGCTCTAAGAGTGATCAAGCTCCTCACCTGTTGCCCGGTGGACACCTGAGACTCGGTCTATCCATCAGATGAAGGGGTGGGAACTTCCTCTACGAGCCACTCTGCAATGAAACCCAGATGTAAACAGTGTGGTCTAGTTATGTAAACCTGAAAAATCAAGATGTTCCAAACAACTGAAAGTTAATAGCTTCAGTCAACACAGTCCGCCCAGACTATTGACTCACTCTGCAATGATTAAAATGATGAAGTTAAACCAATCCATGTTTGTTTGTCGGGCAAACGCTGCAGGTAAAGTTCAAGTTTAGACAAGTAAACAGCTGCGGCTATGGAAATGGTTTAGATTAGGCAACAAAAACTACTTGGTTGGGATTAAGTTAATAGCATGTGGAGACAAAAAATGATGTAATGATGTGGGTGTAAAACCAGCACAAGGAAAGGAAAGGAAAGGAAAGGAAAGGAAAGGAGCAGCAGGACAAAGAGGAGGTGGAGCAGGAGGAGGAAGGAGGAAGGAGGGGATAAGATGGGGTCCAGACCCCTGATCCCAGCAGCTGCTGCTGTTTTGTGGGTCAGCATTACATCAGTAGGTTTATGGAAAAGGCTGGGAATCACTTCTCTACTTGACCTACTTAAAGAATGTTAGTGTTAGGTGACATGCAATACTCCCCGACTTCCCAGCACTCACTCACTCACTTCCTACCCAACACGCTGCAACACACATTGTTTTGTCATCTTGTTTTATTAGCAGTTGCTGAAAGACTGCATAATTTAGGAAGCTGGGCCTCTAAAATGTTGGCGAGGTGAATTGTTTTGAATTTTCTAACCTTTGGTTCTTTAGTTTTTTTTTTTACGTCCACACATTTTTATGTTCTGATATTTTTTCAACGCAGTGCTCGTCGACTGAGCTTCTGATACGACATCAGCACGGTTCATTTTATGTTTTAATTTTTTTTTCGTGGAAGTAGCAAAACATCAAGAACATCATCATCCACAAAAATAACATTTCACCAGCGTTTTTTCTTTTTTCTTTTTCCTTCTTGAGCGCAAAAACTCAGCCCACGCTTCTCACTTCTTATCAAAAATGTAACAGAGCCGTTTGAACCCCCGGTGTCAGAGTGCACGGCTCGTCAATATCACGCTCGATTTAACGTGCCAGCTCTCTTTTCGGGGAGAATTATGGTTTTAGCTTCTTATAAAAACCAGCATCAAACCCAGAGGAGTCAGAACAGTTCTGCGGAAAAAAAACTGAAATGTGTTGCTCAAGAATTTATAGGTCTGTTTGAATTTATGTCGTCCATATGTTGGGGGAATTTACGGTGAATGGATGCGGTGAGGGCCCTGTGTGTGTGTGTGTGTGTGTGTGTGTGTGTGTTATGCCAAGGTTAAGTGGTGTGGTTCTGGCTTCTCAGGCAGCAGCCTTCCTACACGGGTCATGTCTTTTTCTTCACTACCAGTGAACCACATGGGGCACACACACACACACACACACACACACACACACACACACACACACAGATCCTATAGCACATATGAGGTCACCAACAGCAAAAATCTGCTGCACCACCAGCTGAATATTTGTCTGACAGCGTGAATTATGAAGGAGAGGATTTGGCCAAATCACCCATGGGTGCTGTCGCTGTGGTAACAAAAGCCGCCGTACACTCCTTCATACACACCTAATGAGGCGTATCCAGGGTTTACTTCTCGATGACATCATGAAGACAGAGCTGTCTCTCAGGAGACTTTGTTGATAGTCACAAATCCAGGTTCAAAGAAAGATGTGCTGTTCTTTAAGCCAAAGCGACATCACCATTTGTGCACCAGTTGTGTAAGAGAAAGATGATCCGACAGCCCATCTGATAAAAGAAACACAGATATGAATCAGCCTAACAACAGCACATTGTTTGAGTACGCGGCCCGCACTGTCATATTTCAGTGTGTTTAACAGCGTGTTGTTAGGGCCCAACGTGAATGTAAATAAACCCTGGATTCATCCGAACACCAGTGTGTACGTGGCGCTGCCAGTGATGTACACAAGTGTCACAGAGGCAGCGAAGACAGTTTATTCTGTCCAGTGCTTTACAGCTGTTTAGAACAGCAACAGAGTCATAAAACAGTGTCGGAAATAACTGACGGCGCATAAAAAAACTCCTCGGTCAGAGAAGAACAAAATGAAGAAAAAGGGAAATTAACCTGTAAATGAATAAAAAAAAGGTCACTAATAACCTATTTAAGAGATTTAGAGGTGACTGATGGCCGAGTAAAAAACAAGCGTGTGTGTGTCTGATTTAGGGTCTAGCGTGCGATAGCATGTGTGAATTTAGACATCTGGATATGACAAGCACATTTGATATAGTCCATTAACATGACACACTAGTTATACAGCAGCTCTGTGGATACAGTGGCAGCACCTGTGGGTGATTTATACAGAGGCACAATGTTATGCAATGAGCCTGGGAGCCATTTTCTGGTAGATTGTACCACCTGAAAAATGAGGCACAGATTTTAGTCACTTTCAGCAGCTGCAAACAGAGGTGGTGAAGACAAGCAGAGAGTTGAACTTGTGGCCAATTAATGACTAGAGTGTGTTCATCTCTGGTCTTAGTGCTGGTAAGACTCTGAACTTTTGAAAGGATTGTGAGGACGGTGGACCAAGGGCAACCTTCCTAAACGTGGGAGAAGAGAGACAGATTTAAAAAGGACCACTAAAATCGAAGCAGCAGACGCCTTCTTACAGTAATATGATCTGTACCTGGGTGTATTATCTGAACATCTGATCACAGGTAATTACATTCATACCTGATCTTAGGCAATGTTCTCCTCAGCTTGAGTGTTGCCACATCGGGATGGAATCTCAGTATGCAAATTATTTGGGACTTATGCAAAAAGTATGATTCATTTCTGAATCACTTTTTTACAAGGAAGTGACTGCTCACTACGGCTTCTACTGTACTTTTAGCTGCTGGGCTTGTTTAAGCTAGCGAGCCACCTCCACATGTGGTCTGGCTGATTTAATCACATCATGATCAAGAACGCCTCGAGGGAATTTCTTCAAATTGTGCCCACATATCTAATGTGATAAAATGGCTCTGGCTGTCAGCGTCTTGGTAGTGCTTGACTCTGCCGAGCCTCTGCCTAACCCATAACTAGCATAGAGGTGGAGTGTGGGTGGAGCTGAGGAAGGCTGAATGAAGGCTGTCACTCAAAGAATAATACATTAAAGCCCCTGTACAGACTTTTAATTTAGTGTTGATTTTGGCGGCCCCGGTGGATAAAAGCGGTGGTGTTTTGCCGAAATGAAGACTGCATTTCCCATGAGCCCTAGCACCCACTGTCGTGAAGACGTTTGTCTGGCCGGCGCGTGTAGATTTGTTTTGGAAACGTCGGAAAGAAGACGGGACTTGCTTTGAAAACTTTTTTTTTCTTTATGTTGCTATTGTCACTGTGTGTAATGCTGCTGCTGCACTGCAGTTTCCCAGCTATATATACTGTATATTACCCACGGTGCTACAGAGCTAGCGTTACAGCAAAGTCACAGTGATTGTGATGGATGTTTTGTTCTAGGTAAGAAACTGAATCATTTATAATGACAGAGGATATTACCGATGCATCGTTGCAGGTCGGCTGGGCTGGAGCATACACACAGCTGGAATGGATGCGTGATCTAAAATGTTTGTTGTTGTTTTTATGAGTGTAGTATCTAGAGCTAATCTTGTGCTAACGTTAGCCAGCTTTGTTGTAACAACATACATTCAGGTATTGCTGTAAACTATGTCCTGCATTACATTTTATAAATGAAATAAAATTTACATACCTGTCGAGGAGGAATCGGGCAAATTCTGGATCTGACTTGAATCCCTTCAAGCCCCACAACTCTCTCCATCTCTCGAAGGAATCGCCAATGTTTATCCGTGTTTTAGCCCTAGCTCGATCGGATTCCCTCTTGGCCTTTCGTTGGTCTTCGGTTTGAATTCTTTTTCTCTTCTTTGTCTCATTATCAGCCACGACAAAAGTTTTAGCTCGGTTAGCACTGGCTAGCGTAGCAACAAAACAGCTATGCCGTATCTTCCCATATCTATGGTCCTGAGTGTCTTCAGTTCCGGTCTGACTGCCGTAAATCGTTTAGTCAGTGGTCCGACCCGACCAATGCCTTACAGAGGTATAGAATTAGACTACTTAGAAATAGCGTATCTTCACACTGATGGGCTCATTTGCTGTTGTAGGTAACAGAGACACATCAGCAGAAACCAGAGACTTTTGCATATCCAGTTAAAAACTCTGTACAGGGGCTTTAATTAAGATTAATATCTGAGTGAGTTATATAAAGATTTACCGAATTTACAGTTGCCATGAATGTGAAAATGTGCTGTAAACATGTTTATTTCTGCTGTTAAATTAGGCATTATTAAGTCTCCTGGTGACTGATTGTCTTGGAGACAGCCTCAAGTGGCTGTTCGAAGTACTGCAGTTTTTGCTACTTTAACGTTGGAGGGTTGCCTCTTGATCAAGATCCAAAAATAATGGATTATACATTTCCCATAATGCAAGTAACTCACAGACCTGCTCAGTCAGCTAATGCCACATCTTCAAGCTTCATCACCTCGGTTCGTATTGCAAAACTTTTGTTGAAAAAGAACCAGTCCAGACAACGTGTTGGACTGGAGGATGTGGCCACACCTGAAGCGTGCCACCAACAATATGTGATAAAACGTCAATATTAAGATAGGGAGATGCCCATTTTCACACCGTCTCCCCGGGAAGGCAGTCACAGTGTTGCACTGTACACAAGAAAAGTGACGGAAATAATTGTGTAACGAAGGAAAAAATGAACGTTTGAGAGGGAGAAAATCTTGGTTCTGATTGCTTTGATTTGGAAAGTTACAGAAGACGTTGGACCCAGCCAACCCAGTTTCCAACATGGGAAAGGTGTGGGGTGAGGGGGTTTCCAAAGATCTCCCACCAGCCAAAAAAAGATACCGGCGATTTAATGATCTGGACTGTAGTGGCTGTGAACGACACGCTGTGTTACCGAACCTTCAAACCGGCCAGCAGTGGATGAAAACAGATACTCTGTGTTCTGGTATTCAGCCCAAAAAAATAATTGAGACGATAAAAGAGACCAAAATAGAAAGTCGTGCTTAAAACAAGACATTTCCTGTGTCCATGTATCTTAATTTAGAAACATATCTACTTTATCAGCCTGTTTCACTCAGAGCGAGACAGAAAAGAACTCCGTCCAAACCACAGCCGTCTTTTCAGAGGCATAATATCCCTGTTATATATTTAGATACTATTTACACGCGGCCAACTCTCTGCTTGACGAAGCCAGATGGGGCTGATAGATTTGCGATATCCGAATGCCGAGCACGGATTTGCCGAGGATGTGGAGATGGATGGACGGAGGAAGGAGGTGAAGAGGGAACACAATGGGTCTGGGAGAAAGGGAGGACGGAGGCTCTCTCAGGGGGAAACTGGAAGGGGATTTCTTTTCCTCCTGCCTCTCCATCTCCCATCCTCTCATTCACGTCTCCCCCACCTCCTTCATTCAGAATCTAGCTTTTCCTATCTGTAGCTCTCTCTCTCTCACACACACACACACACACACACACACGTCTACACACACAGATGAGGTTTTGTCTGGAGGAGGCAGCAGTGTGAGTAAGAGCAACAGCTGCAGGGATTAGAGACAACGGAGGGAAAGGGAAGGAGGAGTGTGTGTTTGTGTGTGTGGGCGAGTGTGTAGGGGTCGAGAGAGACAAAATGTTGTCAAGCGAGGTGTGTGTGTGTGTGCGCGCGCGAAGATAAAGATAGAGTTGTGGGTGAGAGAGACAAATGTGACGGAAATTGAGATTTCTGTGTATGCTTGCATGTAGCATGTGTGTGTGTGTGTGTGTGTGTGTGTGTGCAGATAACATCAGCAGCAGCACTCTATACATGCAAAGCTCTATATAGCAAGTGTCTATACGTTGGTTTGTGGTTTAGAGGCAGTGTGTGTGTGTGTTTCTTCCGTGATCAGACACTTTGTTGTCGTAAAACACCTGCGGACAGTGTCACACGTGTGGAAGATGTAATCTGCAGCAGATCGCTCTTCTTTGCAGGAGTTCATATTTTCCCTGTGAGGGATTTTAAACGGAGAGCGCGCGGGGGGGGGTCTCGCCAAAAAATCACATGATCACACATCTGGATGTGGGACTGCTTCCATTATAGGATTATCTGTTTTTAACTTTGTGGAATGGAAATCTCACACAACGGAGGTTCGCAAGATGAATAAATCTAAAGGCGAGAAGAGCGATGTCTTCAGGCGCACGCTGGAAAACTTTCAGCTTGGTTCGCACCTTCCAGATGTATTTTGCTTGTTAATTTGCTGTTGCATCACACATTGGGTGATCGATGCTGCCGTGATTCAGAGAGTTGAAGCCATCGCCCCCCTCCGGTTTGCCCCATGGGACCTTGTGTCGGGAAAAGGTTGACCTTCATCAGCAGCTGCTGAATCACCCGATCTTTATGGGACCTCAAGCACTTCTCAACCAAGTCAGCTTCACCTGCTGATGAAAGATCATTGACGGCGGTTAGCAATCCCCTCCCTCCGCTCCACGTCGCCACATGAACGCGCCGCAAACAGCAGGTTCATGCTCTCTGCACGTTCACGGACAAGACAGGACCGCCTCTTCACGGAGTTCTTTGTCCGGATTGGATGAGGTGGGCAGGGATACCAGCAAATGTATTTTCTCTTTTAGTGCACGAGCAGGAGGAGGGATTGTGTTGCAGAGATATCACCAGCACTCCTCTGGTGCTGCGAGCTCCCGGTCCAGACCACTAGATGCATGGCTAAGCGAGCTAACAGCAGCTACAAATAGCAGTTACTGACTGCACCTTTAAAGAAAATCATAAGCTAGACAGAACAGATAGATTGTTGAGATTGTTTTCCTCTACTGCCTCCTCCAAGGTCAAGAATGAACTTTGAAACTCAGCTTTCAGGCCAGCATAATATAGAAACCCTCGATGGAAAAGTTCAGGCAAAATGGAAGATTCAGTCGTTATTTACTCACGCTCGTGCTGATGGAAAGGCGGGTTGAAGTTTTGTAGTCCACAATATTTCTGGAGCAGAACAGCAAGACAGCAGAACAGCAGAAGAGCGTTCCCCTAAACTTGGACCGGACAATAGAAAAACCACAGGCAAATAAAAGCATAAAATGGCTCCAAGCAGCTCTTTAAAGTGTTTAAAAAAAAAAGTTATTTGTACGCCTACAAGTTCATGACAACCAGACAAACTCCGTCTGCGAGGATGTGATGAAGATCATGTGCTCTAGAAGGGCTAATGAATGAACCTTGTGGTGAGATCAGGGCGGCGTTCTGACAACCGATGATTATTTTCATTATCAAGTAATCTACCAGTTATTTGGTCTGATGCTTGATTCATTGCTTTGTCTATAAAATGACAAAGAATCATGGAGCATGCCCAGTATAATTTCCCAACTCAACCCACAGTGATGAATTCAGACTGTTTTATTCACTTAAAGCGGCTGTAAGTGATGTTTTTTTAGTAAAATTAGTGTGAATTGGCTCTGTATCCCAACAGTAATTATTCTTATGGAGTGGTTGGTCAGTAAACCATGCCTCTCCTCCTCCTGCTCATGGACTGAAAAGAGCAAAGAAACGTTCTGGTATCCCTGCACACTTCGTCCAATCAGGAAGGAGAACGCCATAAAGAGGCGGTCCTGTCTGCCCGGGGGAACACGCAGAGAGCAGGAGGATCCTCGAGTTCGCTGCCATGTCTGGTGATTACCGCTCCATGTAGAGGGGAGGGAGGGGATCGCTGACATCAAAACGGACAGGAGGCTAGCTCAAACAAAGACAATAGTTTCAGCAGCCAGTCAAACCCCAAAGATATGTAATATACTGTTACATAAGCCGAAGTAAAGCACCTCATTTTTTTACATTTTAGAATTTATCTTAGCAGCTCTGGGTCAGAAATCACTGCTTCTAATATCAGGAGTACATTTTGAACGGCAGGTTATTCATGCTGTCACGACAACTTGAAAATCTCTCTTAACTATATCTAACATGTCTTTCTAGCACTCGTCCCTGACATTCATAGAGCCGTATTCATTCACTGATGGGATTTGCCAGCACAAGTGGCCCACTCTGCAGCTGTACAAGAGCAGATGGACGATCGGGGTTGCTTCTATAACCTCCCTGTCATTAAACTGCCACTTGGAGACAAATCAAAGAAAGAAAAAGGTGTCTTATGAGGGGGTTTCTTCAGCACCAGCAAACAAGAGCAGCTACAGTTCTCCTTCACGGAACCTCCAGGGGTTTGCAGGGGGGGTTGTAAACTCTTGATTATACATTTCACTCAAAAATGTAAAGGCTATCTACAGTACATCGGGTGTTATTTTATTGACCCAGGAGACCCATTCAGGCGTCCGGCAGGAGTGGGGACGTGCAGCCCAAATGTGGGCCCTGACCTGTAGGTTGAGAAAATATAATTTCCCCTCAAAAGTACTCAGAAATCGGGAGGTGCTATTTTAAGAGCGTCTGTCGGATGGAAATGTAGTGGAAATGATAGTCCCGTAACATAAAAGTGTCCGCCCTGAGGTACACTTCAAATGAAGCACAGTGTTTACTTCCTGTTATTTTGGTCATGCACGCATGCACACACACACATACACAAACACACAAACACACACACAAACAAAGTGAAGGCAGACAAGCAACCACGCTATGCAAATAAGGACAACAAGTGTATCAACCACTGTGGAGAAAATGTGCACTAACACATGGAGAGGACCTTGAGTCAATGTACACAGTTTATTTAGACCCAAACACACACACACACACACACACACACACACACACATTCTTCCTGTGTGTCAGACTGTCATTACGTGGTGCTCTGGGACTATTTAGCCGAGGGAACAGCTCAGCGAGGGAGTCGTCAAAACAGGAAGTGTTTTATGTAGCTGAAACATTCCATTTTTAACTCTCACACAGGCTGGCTAAAATAAATAACACACTCAGCACCCGACCTGGGAGGTGACAGGACGGAGTGTGTGTGTGTGTGTGTGTGTGCGCGTGCGTTTAAAGTGCCTTCATGTGTGCCTTGTTTTGTTTGCTTGTGTCTTTTACACGTGCAATTGTGCATTTGTGTGTGGCAGCCTGCTGTGCACATTCATGCATGATTGCATATCTTTGCAGGTGTGTGTGTGTGTGTGTGTGTGTGTGTGCATACCAGCCCTTCCCCCGGGCACTGCAGAGGCCTCACGGTCTCGTGAAGTCATTTC
This sequence comes from Diplodus sargus, assembly GCA_903131615.1. NCBI lineage: Eukaryota > Metazoa > Chordata > Actinopteri > Spariformes > Sparidae > Diplodus > Diplodus sargus. The sequence continues at coordinate 235,622 of CAEMYA010000117.1, forward strand.
CTCTTTGATGGGGGACCTTGACTCTGTGGCTGCACACACACACACACACACACACACACACACACACACACACACACACACACACACACACACACACACACACAGATTTACAGTCCTCTAGACCAGGACTGTGAGATCCAGGTACTTTTAGTCCAGTGAAGCCCCAAACCACCTCTGGTCCAGTCTGTGTTGTGATGATGGATTTGATGCATTTCATAACCTGACTGTAGGATTGATTGATACTACACTGTCTCTCTGACAGGCTGCGATCTCAACTGATCGAGAGGTTCGTTGAAGATTTAAAGGTTAATCATAATTGGTAAGATATCCGTCCCCACATCTGTCCAGCAATTAGTTCCACTGACTTCAGTATCTGAGGTGACAAGCAGCTTTTAAAAACGCATTAATCCTCTGACCAGGTCGGAGGGCAGAGACCTTCTCCTGACCTGTAAAAAAAAGAAAAAGGAACTTCGGGAATGCTCGCCACTCTGTTTAGAGTTTAAAATGACAGAGCCAATTATAGATGATGAAAACAGCTAAACAAACAATTCAGTGAGTGGAGAAACTAAGACCACATGTTATGTTGATCCTCAAATCATATTTTCCAAAAGCTTAAAAAAATTCAACCAACTTGATGTCCAGCCTGTCAAAGGTCAAGTGTTTTCTTCACTGAACAAAGCACAGAGAAATGTGTCTCTGTATGAAGGGTTGGGTAGCGTTCACATTTGAATCAATGCCACCACATGGGATTTGGGAACATTGGTTATTCGCTTCTTTACTCTCTCTGTAACGATAAAAATTTGAATTTCAGTTGTTAAAAAGGTAGGTGGGAGTTTGGGCTAACGCTAGTCAGAAATGCTAAGATAACGTCCAACATGACAGTGAGAAAAGTCCAGCTATCTCCGACAACAACCTTCCCAGCCTGCTAATTAATTACACGGAGATGCGGATGAAGACGCTGCTGCTTCGCTAATCATGCAGGAGGGTTAGACTCTCTGTGAAGCAGCACAGCTGTGGCTGCGGCTAGTGCAGCGGACCTGGCTTCCACCCTATGAAACATGGGATGCTTTTTTAGCTTTTTGATATATATTTTATGTTTGACAAGGTCTCTCCACAGGTACCTTTGTGTTTTGCATTACGAATTTGGTAGCTGAGTGTTGCCTTGACTTGCTGTTGCAGGAGCGACATCTGGCTCTCTCTTTCTCCTACTGCAAGATGCATTCTTGCACTGCGATTGATTTAATCAATCAGTTGGAACTCAGTGTTTCCAACGTAATTCAGTCAGTATCCCTTGTTTTAGTGTTTTGTTGGTCTCTTGCTAGACGTGGCATGATTACATTTGCTGATGATTCAAATAGACACGTAAACAAATACATGAATAAAATGTTAAGATTTTGTTATTTTGTCAAGTTCAGCTCATCTGCACCACCGGCCCTTTTTCACAGCAGACAGATTGAGTCATCGCAGGAGTTTCCCAGGTGTTACTAATCACATTAACAATGGCTCTGCTGTGGCAAAGTGTGCCAGCGTGTCATAACAGTGTGACAGTGAGTCAGCACAAACAACTTTTCTGCCATCGTTCAATTTTCTTTTATTTACAACTGTGCTTTTCCTGCTGCCACATGTCAAACTGTCGTTCTGTGAAAAAAAGGACTTGCTTTGTGAAGACTCCAGGTCGAGAAGCTTAGCTGCTTCATGGCCTTATCCCAACCCGATCGGCAGAATAAACGTTAGCACAATGTACTTTACGTTGCTTTAAGTGGCCACTTGACATTTCTCCATGTGTGATTATCAATTTTATGTCGTGACGACACTGCGCTTATGCTCTGGTCAGGTTCAGGCACAAACCACTTGGTTAGGGTTCGGAAAACAAAATGTTTTAGCCACAAACACTGCTGCAAATTGCAAAAATACAACGTTTTGTTCCACTGGCATGGCTTGAAATTGACTGGAAAGACAGCAAATTGTCCCCAGGTCTCATCAAAATGAAACTTTTTTGTTGCCACTTACACAGATGGAGAATGTCCAAATGATTTGTCAAAAATGTCCAGCAGTTTCTTGCTTACAAATGTTAAAGTACCATCTTTTGCAGTATTTGCTACATCATATTATTCTCACTTTTATTTTTTTGTGGTTGTTGTTTTGCTGTCAAACTTTAGAGTGATAACTAACATTTGGTCTCACTTCTTGGTCATGCATTGACTAAGGTCATGAATCACTGAATCACATGTTTCATTTCTTTCATAATTTCAGAAATGACCGTCTTTCTGGCTCCAGTGTTTGATTGCGGTTTGTTAACATTCTTCATTAAAGGATTAGTTGGACATTTAGTAGGCTTACTCACTGTCTTTCAGAGAGTCAGATGAGTAGACTGATATCACTCACACGTCCGTTTCTCAATTTACGCAAAAGGAGCGAAATGCAAGACACACAGAGCAGGACAATAAAATACCAGCTGACAAAAACTGGCCACAAATGACATGCAAAGAAAACATGGTAAAGTAATTCACAACTCAGGAAAAAACAGAAAAACACTGGGAACAATCGGGAACACAAGGGAGACAGTCAATGCATGACCACAGGTGAGAAGGAACTAGAGTGGCAGCAAGACACAATAGGATACAACTACAGAATAAAACAGAAAGTCAGCAAACCAAAAAACCCAAACCATGAAAGGAACCAGCACCTAGCTAGCTTATCTTAGCATAAAGACAGCTGGTTTGACTGCGTCCAAAGGTTAAGAATGCCTACCAGCATCTCCACACTTATTCCCTCAGTTGTATGTCAGATGATTTCTTGGTTTAGATTTTTTTAACCTTTAGTGAGAGGCTTTGTGCAAAGCTAAGTTAACATTCCCTTTGCTCCAGCTTCACATTAGACAGAATGGGGACAGTATCAATCAACCGCCAGAAAGATTGTTTTCTTGTCGTGTCTGACCTTTTTTTTAAACGCTGCACTAATTTGTAAAGCTGTGCTAAGAGTTGTTGTCGTTTTAGCTAATTTCCTGTCCACTCTACACTTAGCAATCTCCTCTCTCCTCTCTACGTCACCATATGAAAGCGCAGAATTAATCACCATCCTGCTCTCTGCACGTTGACGAGTGGACAGGACCGCCTCTTTATGGAGTTCTCTGTCCTGATTGGATAAAGTGAGCAGGGATACCAGGATATGTATTTTCTATTTAACTGGATGAACAGGGTGAGACACTATATAACATTGATTACTGTTGGAGTTTAATGCTATTTAACACATCTTTCAATAGAAAAAAAACATTTACATCAGCTTTAAAGGTCCTACATTATGAAAATCACGTTTTCTCTGGTCTCTACATGTATAAGCTGGTCCTCCCTGAGCCTGCCAACTCCCAGAATGAGGAAAACAAGCGATTCCCGCATGGTCTCTGCAGCCCACCCACTGGTAAAACGGAGCTCCTACAGGCTGTTCAGATTCAGCTCCTGTCGTTACCTAATGACAGGAGTCATTATCATAGGCCGACCTCCTCTGCGAGTGATAGGAGATATCCGAGAGGGGGGCGTTCATCCCTGAGGTAAAGTTCGGTGTGTCCAGCGGTAAGATAGCAGTGTTTCACAATGTTGTTGCTCAGAGCTAGAAACACAAATTGCTCTGTTGTTGGTCGTATAATTCAACATCAGTGCCTATATTCTGTCCCAGCTCCAGAACAAAAGAAGAGACAGCGGTTGCGTTTCATTTTTAACGACAATGTGTCGGCTGTGGTTCGTGTTAGTTTTTATGTGTGTGCTAACCACTTCACCTCCGACTGCTTCAGTAACGAGGGTCAGTACAAAGCTGGCTTTGCCTCGACACTGACCCTCGTAAAAGGATCAGTCCCAACCATACCGGACCCAGCAACTGCACCCGAGCCACAGGTAAGTGTCGCCACGGTTTGATAGTATTCACAGTTGCCTATGAGTATGGTGAAGTCAGCTTTAAACTGGCTAACTAGTTAGCTCTGCTTCGGTCTGCTATGCAGTGGTGTTTGAAGCGAGTTTAATTCTAATAATATTACGAGGGAGCTTGGTTGTCACAGTAAAAAGTCTGGAAACATGTGCAGACAGAGACGTGACAGAGACGATGCAAACAGAGTCCAAGAGTTTGGAGACTGTGTTGGAGACAAACACAGCTTTCGCTAGCTGTTAGCCATTAGCTACATGGTAGTAACTGTAACAACACATATCAACAAACTAACATTATTCAGACACACTAACCATTCTGAAACGTCCTGCTGCAGCCACAGAGTCTGTATTTCTTCAGGAGCCTCTCCTTCTGGGCCTGATTCTGGGTCAAACTGGTATGGTTGAACAAAAAAATCTCCGCGAGCCACAGCAATACATGCTGTATATATACATCCACTATAAAACATTAGCACATGCTACCGCTAGCATAAGAGGCATGTCTTCCTGAGAGGGGCGTGTAGCAGGAAAGTATGTGTTGACAGACGGAGCTCATTAGCATTTAAAGGTGCAGGGACAGAAACAGCCTGCTCTCAGTAGAGCTTACTTGAGCGACTTCTAGACAGCTGAAATCCAGGACCACGGATGGGTTTGAGGCAATGCATATCGAATACAGTGTTGTTGGACCTCTGACAGCTGTGTGAAATTGATGAAAAACAGTATAATATGGGACCTTTATTCTGACAAAATGACAATTAAATATCACTTGAGGTTCATTGAGATAAAGAAAAACATCATATTTTTTGTTATATTTTTTATTACAATGATTTTACTTTAAGTACAATAACATGTCATTATAAGCAGCCATATTGACTCACATTGTGCTGATTACGCTCCTGTACCACCATACAAAGTCTTTAATGAACATCTGTGTCTTCATTCTAGGTGTTTTGATTCTATGCTCTCCTTGTCTCTGGTTCCAATCACCCTGCAGCCTTCACACAACCACTTTGTATATCAAACAGAATCCAAACTATGTTTTGAATATGAATTTCTCCCGCAAACACACGAACGAATGCTCCGCGCTGCCTCCTCTTTAAGGACTTGTGAACCCAAGCGCCAGCACTCTTGTGCAACATAACACTGTCTGTACATTTGTTGATATTTGTGTACGTGCACATGTTTCTTATTAGTCACAGTGACAGCAGCCTGCTCAGTCCTAGCCACACCCAAGTGACCGGCTGAGTGAAGAAAGCTGTGGTCAGTGCTGACGTGGACATAAAGCTGCTCGCAGGCAACATGCTAAAGCAAAGTGAGCGAGGGCAGTCGTGAAACAGCATTGCATTTCAGCCACTTACAGCTGTTGTTCATCTTAAAGGTAATGTTTGTTCCTGTGGTTTGTCCTCTGAAATGGCTGTTTTCCCTGAGTTTTTTTTTTGTTTTTTTTGATGCATCACACTTCTGCCCCAGTTCACCACATATCTCCACTCTGCATCACACCAGTAACTGCTGATGGCAACAGAGCAACAGCTGCCAACCACAGACATCCCCTTTTTTGTTTCCAACTAAATGTCTGCTCAGACATCAGCCCACGCATTCAGGAGTGTCAATCACAGGGCAAGGCGTGATGAGACTGGAAATGATCACTTCGATACTACTGTCACTGAAAGAAAACGGATTTGAGCTGATACTGGCTGATCCTGAGCATGCCTGGGTTTTGCTTTTATATGTTAAGAGTTTTTTTTTATTGTCTCCTTTACTTGGTAATTCTGATGAAATCATTTTCCTGACTTTTTTAAACTAAAGTCAACTTTTAGAATTTACAGCCTAGCTTCAGGGAAAACAGCGATCATTATCAAAGCTCTACATATCTGACCTGAAATCTTAAATCTTTATTTGACAATTTGTATTTGAATACTTTGGGGATTTTACTTGTTTTTTTTTTTTTTGAAGAGGAGGGAGACATTATGTCGGCTACACCCACAAAGGGTCAGAAGACCAAAATAAAAGGTTTTTGTCTGACACTTATGAGTGTTTCCTCATTTCTTTCTCAGGTCCTCCAACAATTCAACGAAACAAAGTAGTTGTGAACTGAATGCACCGCTCCCGCTCTTCTTCAACATATACATTTGGATTGCGTCAACACTTTGCTAGTTGAAGCCTATTATGCTTGTATATATAGAGACATTTTATTTGTTTTGTAAACTGTATACGGCCACATTGTGAAATTCTTCCCCAAAATGATTTTCATGACGGCATTAGTCTTGACTTTGTCCCTAATATGCGTCACACCTCAGCAGTGCTGCACATTTTCTTAATGCACTTTAATAGCAGCCGTGCATTAAGGCCACAAGCTGCTGCCTGGTAAATGCTATATTCTCGTTGCTACGAGAATGAATTATAAAGTACAATTAATCACTGAAATGTATTTAAATATATACATTATTACATACAAATATTTTGTATTTATCACATGTTTTGGTAAATATATGATATTTCTTCTAACTTAGTATGAAAAATGGCAATTATTTGTATATTTTGTCAAAATATACATGCATTGATATATTCAATAATACATTGCAAATACATTACTGAATATATATATATATATATATATATATATATATATATATATTCCAAAGTTGAGCCTGTGTCAACTCTTTGTATCATTGTAATTTGAATTACAAGGTAAATATGTTGTCATAACACTGTTTAATTGACACAAATGATGGATAAAAAAAGGTATATGATCTACATATATACAAAATATATTTCTTTTGCATTGAGGAAGTAAAGAGTGATGAGACAGGGATGCAATTTGATGATTTTTATGTTGAATATTTGCAAATATAAAAGGTTCAGCTGCAGGATTTAGACCAACACGAGGCACCAATCCCCTCCACTGAAAGCACTAACATTCTTCCCGGGTGTGTTGACAGCTTCATGGCAAGGCGAGCCTTCAGACTCATTCACTGGTCGGAAAACTCACATCACTGCCTTTGAGCGAAGAACGAATTGTCAAAGGTCAGAGGTTTCGCCGGGAAGAGCCTCCACAAAATATCGATGACAGCTCTGGATGAAGGCCAGTATCAGCAAAGTCAAATATCATAAAGACTTCTGCAGGTTAGCTGCAGTAGGACTCCGGGTGAACAAAACAATTTGCTCGCCCACCATCCCCCTTGATGCAATCTGAGCAGGTCGCCCACCCTGCGCAGGAACCGTTTCCATGAATGCAGCAGCAGCAGCGGTAGTAGTAGTAGTAGATTGCCGTAGCAGACATCATGTTAAACACAGGTCAAACCGAGAAGTCAGAGCGGAGGAGGCTTTTTTCCTATCCCAGAATTCCTCCCAACCCACACACACATCCTACAGTGACAGCCATCGAGTTCAGCTGAAAGGGAAGCAGGAGGGAGAGTGGAGAAGAGTTTTAGAAAGGGATGACAGGGATTAATTATACCCGAGGAGCAGATTTACATACAGCGGCAGGAGGAGGCGACGAGGAGTGATTTGTTTAATCTGTCAAAAACAGCGTTTTGGGTGAAGTAATTATCGGTGCTAATTGTTTGGAGAAATTACAGTGATATTAAAAAATGGCGACCGGCTGCTGTGGTGCCTTTCTATTGTGTCTAAAACGAAACCCAAATTGTTGTTTTCACATGCTCTGCAGAATGGAAACGGAGGAAGAAAAAACAAACAAACAAAAGAAAGAAATGAGTGATGATCTCTCCCGTCCCGTCCCGGCTTTCAGAGAGCGGGACCCTCGGGAGATGCTCACCAATCCTTAACTCCATTCCCCAAAAAAAGACTTTCCTATTTTTACCCTGCGCCGGCGCGGATGATCCCCCTGAGGGAAAGCACCCGCTCCGGGCCGTTTGGTTTTCCCGCAGATATGTCGTCCCTCAAGAGAACCCAAAATAAACATGCGGAAAACCACGAGGATAAATTTGGCTGCTTGTGCGGAAAAGCTTGGAGTCTCCGTGATTGCGCTCTCTCACATGCTTCTTACAACAACAAAAAAGGAAGAAGAAGAAGAAGAAAGATAGCTGAGAGGCACCGAGTCGGAGATGAGGAGAACAAACAGAGGAATGGAGAAAGTTGGGAACAGATGGATGACATGGGAAGGAAAACAAGGGCTGATGGGGGGAAAGTGAGGACTCCTGTCGAAAGTTTGTGACATGAGTCAACATTGCGAGCACACACGGGGAAAAGTACTCTGAGGAGTGCAGCATAAAAAATCATCAAACATATTCTCCAAGCTACTCTGAAGACATGCTTCAAATATCTGGATATTAGAGGGGCACTGTGCAGTTCTGGAGGAATTTTGATATTAACAATATTAATGAGGCAATAATACAAACAAAAATATTTATTTTATTTAAAAGTAATAAAAAAAATAAAATAAAAAAAAGTAATTAAAAAAATCACTTCCCCAAAACTGCGCAGTGCTCCTTTAACCCATCAGGACCCATTTAAGGACATTCCAAGTGTTCGTTACGAGCGTGTCACCATGGTTTCTGATGGGTTAAGTAAGAAAGAAACCATGACATGGGGATGAAAAGGAACTATTTGACTACACAATGGCACAGAAGCCCCCCCACCAAAGCTACAAAAAAAAGCATTGCAGCCGTGCCAAACAATAAAGGATGCCTCATCTGATTGGAAGATTTCCATCAGCCGCTTCTGGAAAACAAGGAAAAAGGCAGCGCTCAGATTAAAACTAAAAATAGGCCCTCCTGCAGAGTATTTCTGAATTCCTGTTTATATGACCTCCGATCTGCTGTATATCTGCCTCGGCAGGAAATCAACCACATGCTTCACCGCGGCGACACACATACCAAACGTTTAGGACAAGAGGAAGAGCTGGGTTGGATTTCCGATTGAAGATACCATTCCATAGAAAGAGAGAGAGAGAGAAAGAAAAAAAGAGCGTCTGGAAACTGAATTTCAATGGTGTGAGTATGGGTTTGAGGATGGAAGCACTCTGCTGCGGGAAAGGGAAAATAATGACTTGTGCATTTGGTTAAGCAGAAGAAAAGAAAAAAAAAATGTTTACTGTATGGTATGAATCCCTCCATCTGTCGGCTCCACCCAAAACTTGAACTTCTCTTCCCTGACAAGAGAGCATGGATGTAGCCCGAAGCCAGACGAGCCAAACTGCAGGCTGAGGAATGAGGTGCTGCTCTTTGAAATGGTTTACATGAACCTTTTATTATCATGAACTCTGAAATGTAAGACGTTGATCATCATGAGGAAAGTTTTTTTTTTTGATTTTTCCTTTTAATGTTGGACTCCAGAGTAGGTGGGACATACTGTAAGAGGCAGTCACGTGCAAATGAGAAGATTCATCATCATTCTTCAACGCCTCTGATGTTCTTGAACTTCTGGTAAATGATCGAGCGCCCTTACGAAACCCCAGGGTTCACATTTGGGATGGATGGGCGCAGACAAAGCAAGGAGGCGGTGATCAGCTGGAGTGACGCAACAATGTACTTTTACAACCTTGCCGGTATCGCGTAGAGACACCAGCAGCGTGCGGCAGGGAGGATCAGATAAACACTCAAACTGCTTACTCTGCTTATCACTGTTGGAGCCGGATCCCAGCACTCCCAGTCCTGTTTGTATGACTACAACCTGACCAGCACAACACCAGTCTGGTTCTCAGCCGACTTCCACTCCCTCTGTGAATCATGGGGCTGAAGCTAGTAGACTGTCATGTCAAGAAATGTAAGACAAGAATTATGGGAAAATGATATCAAATGATGATGATGCTTAAAGGACTCATTGATAACATTTTTATGTAGAAAATCCTTTCAACATATATTTACAGAGCTTGTAGAAAGGACTAAAAGTATGTCTGTTCCAGCTTCTAACAAGGTTTGGGATCCAATGGTTTAAAGCCATTGGTATCAGGTGGTATCTGGTGTGTTTGTGTTTCGTCAGAGTTAGCAGTCTCGGTAGTTTTACGGTGGATTTATGTGCTGAAAATAAATAATAGTCTACATGAAACAACACCAACCACGCGCCTTCTAGCAGCCGCTTGACCCCGTTACACTAATTACAGTCCAAACAGAGAGGGCCGCCAAGACACTGAATGCAGCTCAAGGCTGGGTTTCAACATTTGTAAGGGTGACACCACTGGAGACTTTGAAGGAGGCCCTCGGGACAATCTCCAGCCGTGTACGAGGTGACACAACAGGTATTTTAAGCCAAAACACGGTGAAACCTAAGCAGACCGAAAGCAAAGCACAATATGTAATAAGAAATGTAATCTGGAGAAATATAAAGTGTCAATAATCCACAGTTAGCAGAAACCTTGTAATTTATTCTGCAGGATAGGTTGTAACTGACTCTGTTCACAGTTCGAGCGGTTCTGTAAAAGGTTTCACAGATGTTTCTTTTTATGCTCCACAGGGAAAATACTTCTTTGTCCAATAAAATTGGCAGCAAGGCTCAGAAGAGGCATCGTATCCAGCTCTCTTAATACATGTATTTTATTTTTTTTACTATTTCAACTTCCTGGGCGGATCGTGTTTTGTCCTTCAGTGTGGCATGGCAGACGGATATGAATACTACAACACAGATTAGCAATTCCCTTCTGTCGTCATGGAGAAGGGGCCGGTTAGAGATGCAAATCAGAGCAGGAGCGATTTCAAGTTCAGTTCGAAGGTACACCTGCGATGCTGAACCTTGTAAAATCAGTTTTCTCTTCGGTTTCAGTTTCATGCCCACTGGTGCACATGACAGCTTGTTAAAATGCGGCTCGTCAGTGGGTTTGGGTTTGTACCTGAGTTTTGAGAAAAAAGACACTTTCTCAGTCAGTTCTTCATGTTTTGTATTGATGACTAAAAAAAGGGGGAGTTTCATATCCCTTGTGGCCACAGAACTACGTCAACGGTATGTTAGGTAACATTGTGGGGAAAATTCATTTGAATTCACTTCTGGAACAAGAATGAAGTCGTCCTACTTCATAACTTCGTTGGCTGATTTGTTCACGCCTTCACCGTCGGTCTCATTAAGTGCATGTGAGGCGTTCTCTCCAGTCTCTCCTTTCTAACCTGTGAGTGAACAGACCTGTTGGTCGTCATTCCCACCCTAACCTCTCCACCTGCTGCTGCTGCTGCTGCCGCTGCTGCTTTACTTCACGGCTTGTCTTCTAGGGTTACCCTGGTTAGTTTGACTTTTTCACCCCGCCGTACTTCGGCTCTGACTTAGTTTGTTTGGCCTTTTTCTGAAGTGTCGGAGTTATTTAAACCGACTGGTGAGTCTTTTTGGTTTCATTGTTATTTGAGGAGGAGAAGGAGGAGGAGGAGAGAAAGAAGGAGGAGGAGGAGGAGGAGGAGGAGTGTCTGGGGTTTGGTCATGGTCCCTTGTGGTAATATTTAATAACAAACATTAAAAATACCACAGAAATCCTCCACCACATTCCCACGCTCCGACTGGCCAGAACACACACACACACACATGTTCACATAAGCATGCAACCACACACACACACACACACACACACACACACACACAGACAGCCTGTATACATACCGATGAGGCCGTCTATCTGTCTCACTTGCAGGGAGAGTGCGCACGCAAACACAACAGATGCGTGTATTCACATCCCTGTGCAAAAATAAAAACACTCGAGGGGTCACGCAAAGCATTACAGACACAGAGAGGCACACCCACACCCACACACACACACACACACACACACACACACACACACACACACACACACACACACACACACACACCGCGTATCGGACAAATCAGAAATCATATACAACATGAAACAGTGTGCATGCCACATTTACGGTGGAAAGCTGCACAATAGAAAGGGCTCGGTCGGACTGTCAAACACAGCCACACAAACAGCCAAAACATAATCCATTCAACACACTGGCTAATGTCAGAATGCATGTAGACGTAAACATACACACACACTCATCAGCACAGGACTGGGGGAGTGCTGACAGAGGGCTGTCCCACACAAACAAACCCTCACTCTACTTTTTATCTAAAATAATGTCCCTTCCAAAGGTGTGTGTGTGTGTGTGTTTGTGTGTTTGTGTGTGTGTGTGTGTGTGTGTGTGTGTGTGTGTGTGTGTGCGCGCTTGCGTGCGTGTATGTGTGTTCATCATGTCGCCAGTGGCTTTCTGACCTCGTCTCGAGGTTTGGTGATCCCTGCCAGAGATTCCTTTCCATGCCTCCCTCCCCTCCGTGTTTCACATGTGCGTCAGCAATGTTACCGCAACCTCTCTCGTCCCCCCCTCCCCCCCTCCCCCCCCTGTAACCCCATGATCCTCCTTGTTTTAAAACTACCCCACCCTCCTGTTTTCACCCGACACCTCCTCGGTCTCTC
>CAEMYA010000117.1:247894-267026 GCA_903131615.1 Diplodus sargus
CCCTCCACGATCCCCCTCTCCTATTTTTTTTTTATCATCTTCCTAGACTGTACTCTTTCTTTTCAACTTCCTTTCCTTCCATCTTGTTTTCTTTCTCTTCCTCTACTTTCCCATCTTCAGTTCCTGATAAAGTCAGCGGGGTCAAAGTACAGTTCACCGCCTGACTTTCAGTTTCAGATTCCTAACGTTGAGATGAACCTCCTACTCGGGCTACGGAAGGAAGAAAGCAGTGTCGAAGAGTTAGCATGTAGCAACTTCCTTATTTCTTAAAGATGTCAAATACAAATGTCAAACAAAAAACAAACAAACATCTGGCCCCCCCCCAGGGAGGAGAGGGCGGAGAACCAGGATGGGAGGCTTGCTAATCCAGCGTGGAGTTACAGCTTCTGATGTCTGGTCCAGACTGTTGTGCCCACATCTTTACAGAGACCTGACTCCACCCCAACATCCCGGATCAAGCTGCTGACCTTGACAGGTGGACTGTGTTTTCCGGGCCGACAGAGACCAGGAGTACAGCGAAAGAGGATTCAACCCGAAGGAACGACGGACAAGGAAATGTTAGCGACTAGCTGGTGAACGTTGTGGAGCATTTAATGTCTAAAGAGACGAATTAGTAGGCGCAATTGTTTGCCGACACATTCACTGCCACCTACTTTATATGGCAATAATATGTCAGTTTTGTGTTTACAGAATTCTCCACTGCTTCCAAAATAGATTAAGGGGAAACAACGTGTTGAAGTCACAAAAAAATGGTCATAAAGTTATAAAAGAAATGCTGCATGTTATTTTATTTCCCCGCACACGACTGGGAAAAGAGACGACCTGACCGCTGCTCACCTGGCTGACATCCTGGGGCTTTTATTTTTCTTTTTTAAATGGGAGCTCTGGAAATTTGGAATCACAAGGCTGCTTCTACGTCTTCACTGCTGCGGAGAGAGAGAGTTTGACATTTGTTCTGGGTTTATACGATGGAAATAGGAAAACCCAGCTGCATCTGAAGCAGATAACAACTGACATCTGCTCAGCTGGTTACACTTGTGGTTGGATTTTGACACAGACAAACATCCAAAGAGATCTGGATCTTTATTAACATGTACTGTAAAGACGTGAGGGGATCTGCCTCTGGTTGTGGAGCTGTGTGTGTGTGTGTGTGTGTGCCTGTGTGAGTATGTGTGTGTGTGTGTGTGAGACGCTGTGTCACATTTATCATGCAAAGACGTGAGCGCGAGCCTGATCAAGTGTGAGAAACGGGAGGTGTAAATATAAATGCGATACTGACGACGCAACTCCTTCTCCATTTGTCTGCAGCCGCAGCTGTGGATGTCGGACGCTTGGCTGCGGAGACAAGAATCTCATGCACTAAAACACTCCTCCTCCTCTGGGAAATGTTGATGTGAAAATGAGACAAGTAAGAAATGCTGGAGGTGACTCCCTTCTGGGCTTGGACGGCTCTGCGTACAGCGTCCTGGGGCCAGAAATACAAATGTGTCTTAATCCGCCGCTGGAAGTAGTCACCAACAAAAGCAGTGTTTACTCCTGACAGAGTGGAGCTGGGCGGCCAGCTGTTTGAGGAGATCACTGAGCCTATTCCATTGATGAGATTTTACATTTTGGGACTTGTAAAGAGATATGTCTTGGCTGCATGGAACATAAAGTCAAGGGAGTCAGAAAGCACTGAGAGACGGACGGACACAGAAACTGTGGTTTCATGGAGATTCCATCTGTTTGCATGGATGCTAAATAAAGTGCTGCACTGAGACGTGTGTTAACAGGCTCCAGGGCATTTCATCAGGACAGACATTTCTTTTTCTGGGTCCACCCGCTGTGAGGCGCCTGTATAACAGAAGAATAATGACAAGTTCTTGGTAACACTTTCTATGAAGCCCGTGTCCTGTAATGCATTGGAACGCGGTATGAAATGACATATTATGTGTTATAATGGCCTGTAATGCTGTATAATAATAGTTATTAGAACTCACAATCACAATCATCATAACTCATAATGAGGCAAGTGTCTATTATAAACCAAAAACATACTGTAGTTCTAATTAATCGTCATTATTGAAAAAAAATGTCTTCATTTCAAAATGATTTATCAGGTTAAGCATCAATGTTGCAACAAAAAAGACTATAAGCTGGTTATAAGTAGCTCCATTATAAGTGGTCACTGTTTGCTTCATGTAAAAGTGGAGACAGTATGATTAAGTTATGGCGACCAGACATCCTGAAAAATGAGACAGTGAGACCCGAATTACAAGCCTTCATCCTAAATTCTGAACCTTTTTGTCCCCATAATGCAACTAAACTAAGTTGATTGATTTGGTTGCAGCCTAATAAAACATTATTTTGGTGTTTCCATAGATAGGCACTGTTCTCGTGCTCTACTGTCTACAACAGAGACTGATCTTTTAAAATGTAAAAATCTGTCACTTATGGCTGCTGTCATTTTTATACATTTATTTATTTATTCATTTAGCCATGCAGAGCAGACTGCGAGTGGGCCGCCGTGACCAGCTTCACGCTGACAGATCCGACAGGCGCTGCACTGATGATCTGGTTAAACGAAATCACTAAACAGATAATTATTTACACACAGTTGCATACAACACAGTCATTGTTCCGGATGACAGACAGTTGGCTTAAAGTGAAACTCTCGCCAAAAAGCAACCCAGGCTTTATTTGCGATTGAATATGAGTCAAACCTTCATGTAAAAGCATAATTACGACGAAAGACGCACTTTTAAGATTTACCGTAGTTTCGTTTTCTGGCACGTTAATTTTGAACACGAGTGCTCGGGGCAGAGATACAATGGCATCAAAATCACTATTTTTAAAACACTAAGAAGGCTCGACACGACATGAAACTTTGCTCGTAGTATCACCAGGGTCTCTACTCATGAACACGAGCATTGAGAACAGTTTGTGTACACAGAGTTTACTAAAAAGAAGGTTTTTGAACAACTCAGGCAGGCAGGCAAAAAGTGTCGATCCCCGAGTGCGACCTGACAGGCAGAAAAAATAACGATGTGTTAAGTGGAATATTAGGGTCTAATAACTTGAGTGATAATTTGGATTTTAGTTTTAGTCTCTCAATAGGGTTCCAGAGGTTTCTCAATCCTGACTGAAACAGAAATTCTGTGATTTTTGCTTTTAAAAAAAAGGTCAAATTCAAAGACCTTGAATCCCAGCATTGGTACTGGCTTTTCAAAAACCAACGTGTGCCCCTCCCTTTGCGAAAAAAGGCAAACAACTCCCAATAGTAGCTGAATAAAACATGTCTCATGTCTCTCACGTGTCTCTTAAAAAACGACTTCAGTCAGACTCTATCGAGTCCTGATTTGCAGCAGCGTCGTCAGAGCAGGTTCCCGACACCACTGTGTGCACTACTACTGCAGGAATGTGACTACAACACTTCAGACGGCCCGGCCCGACTGTAACTCTGTTTATGTGAGCCGTGGAAGCCAGTGAGATAATAGCCAATCAACGCAGGGCGGCGGGAGCCATTAGCATCTGGTCGGCGGTCGGAGGACTTAATATGGGAGAAGCAATCATTATGGGAACCGCAGTGGGTGGAATACAGTGGAAGTGTTGACGGCAGCCTCCCCGTAGTTTATTTCAAGCATGAGAACACAGTCATCCGAGCATGGGGAGCTGTGTCATTGACATAAACAAAGGAGCACACTCACTGAACTCAGAGGGAGGCGAAACATTGTTATCATTTTTGTCATGAGAGTGGTCGCACTGAGAGACACTCAGTAATTACATCAGCTTTCTAAAAACATTAGTCAATCAAGGCCGCCTGCCCTCCCCTGCCCTCTGTCGTCCTGCTCCTCTCTCGCCATCCCTCCTTGTTTGTCTGTCTTTCCAAGAAGTCCCAAGATCTGCATGTGAGGCGTCTCCAGCAGGAGTCACATGAAGGAAATTGTCCCTAACGTTGTTTGGATGACTCTCATCACAGACAGGCCAAGGCACTCTGTCATCCCGCTGACCGGCCCCCGGGTCACATAAGGGTCTGCGCAGAACTCCCAGCCGCTTGTTTCATCCCGCGGGCCGGGTGGGGTTCGTCAGAAAATAAAAGCGCTGTAAATCAGGAGAAGTGTCAACTTCTGTCTGCAATCAAAGAGGGCTCTGAAATGATTCTTTCACTTTCCGCCAGCTCTTGTTGCATGGTGACATGCTGATGAGCGCCATCCATCTCGTGCTGTTTACATCACGTCAAACAGGCCGTCTTCTTCTCTGTCCTTTTATCGCGCCTCGGCTGCTGTCTCATCGCTACAAGGGGAGGGGGGCCAACAAAACCATCAGGAGGAAAGTGAATGTAACATCCTTTAGAAACAGGGAATGTCACCTTTTCTGTTTCTGAGAGTCAAATGATAAGAGATTTGTAAGGAACTGCTGGATTTTAAAATGTAAAGGTGCAGTATGTAGTTTTAGCGAAGACATTTTAATAAGAACAGAAAAATCTAATTTGTTTTATGCTTAAACAAACCTAATAAACAAACTGATGTTACAGGAAAACACAGTTTCACTTCATTTCACTGTTTAAATTCGTTTACATGTGGCGGACCCTGCCACCTTTCTAGCTTCAAACAGTGTTCTGGGGACCTTATCTTACTCTGAGAACAGCCTGTTTATTCACTTATGGAAAAGATAAATGTTCCTAAGTTTGTATTATTACCTCATTCACACTGTGAGTATTATAAATTCTGAGTTTGAATTTCTTCTCTGAAACTTCACACTGCCCCTTTAATATTATTTAGAACCCGGAAAACTGCAGCATTTGAAGTTGGTGTGTTTTTGAAACTTTATCCTCAATGGAATTTCATATTTCAAGAGGTCATTGTATATGATGACAACAAAACTGCCCAGCAACAAACTTCAATATTAGATTAGGTAGAACGTAAACAGTGTAAGAAGGCTTCCCAATGGATCTGCTGTAAAACAAAAAGGAGCCACGAAATGTTCACCAAAATTAAATGTAACAACTAGGGCCGGGACCCGATTAAAAAAATTAATCGAATTAATCGGAGGCTTTGTAAGTAATTAATCGAAATTAATCGCATTTAAATCGCATATAAATATTTGACCTGAGAACAGTGAGAAGCAATTTTTTTCACATGGATTTTAGTATACCATTGAATAATGACTGAATACATAAGCTTAAGCAACAAAACATTGTTGTTTTTTTTCCCAAGACCAACAGACCAGTGCAATTTTTGCCATAAAGTGTAGCAATAGCATATTTAGGAACACATTTCATAGATTCAGGTAGCCTATAGGTAGGTAGACCTTCTGTAAACTGTTTTGGGTCCTTGTACTCGGAGTCGAGCTGACGTCCACGCTAGCTCCCACGCTAACGCTAGCTGTTATATGCTTAGCATTTAGGTTATATCTGAGGCTTGATATGCTGCGGTGACACGCGAACACCGTCTTGCATAATTTGCACACAACCGTGCTCTTGTCTACGCTGCCATCCGTCCGCTTTTTAAAACAAAGTTTCCCATCCACAGGGCCAACCAAAGCGGTCTCATCTACTTCTTCGTTCATTGTTGTTGTCTGAAGTCATGAATGCTATGCATGAACGTTTGTTGGTGCTCCAGTAAAATCGGTACCCCTGAAACTCATCCAGTGAGAAACGTTCCGCGGTGCAAAAATTAGTGCGATTAAAATGCGTTAATTTTTTTAACGCGTCAATTTTTGTGTAATTAATAAATCATTAATAAAATTCCCGGCCCTAGTAACAACATTTTTATGTCATTATATCGTCGATAATTCCCCCGCAAGTCACAGCTTTAACTCGTATTTTAGCTAAATGCAGAACAGCCTACGACACGTTTGTCCCTCTTAGATTGTTCAAGTTGATGGATTTTTAGAAGCCTGACATATCCAGTATTTCACAAGTAAAAACATTTTCATGAATCAATTGCATGGATATCATTGAGCAATTTTGTTCTCATCAAATGTGACTAACCTGTCTTTAGAAAATGTGTCATTTCCACATCCTGTTTAAAGCAGAAATATGTGACGAATAAAGAATCTTAAACTTTGTAAATTGTGACTTTTAAAGAATCCTTTCAAAATAGAAAATTAGGGGTATTGTGTACTTTCTGTTGTATGCACACGCGCACACACACACACACACACACACCTATTCTACAAGTCTATCTGCTCATGTTCATGACTACAATAGCGTGTTAGCACCCTCCACTGACCAAACACAAGTACATGCACAACATTCAAACACTACCTCACTGTTGAGTGTTACTGTACGCGTTGTTAACATGTTCAACGGTGTGATTTAAAAACAGGCAGAGAGCCTGAGGGTCTGTGATGGATACTGGAGACAATAAGCTGAACTGAGGTCACATTAATGCAGTGTGTGTATGCTTTTTTTCGCATTTTTCCTTTTCCTTTTTGTAACTTGTGGCTTTTCTCAATGTTAGACAAATACAATGGCGATGAGCGGCTTCTCACTTGTGGTGCTCACAGAAACAAAGACATTAAAATTCCAGAACAACATGTCTGTCCTGGGGAGGGAAAAAAAGTTCCAATTATTCTAAATTGCTGTGAACAATTCTTATTACTTCCTCTTATGAGGTTTTGTTTTTGTCCGGCTGCGTCCATTTGCTGGTTGGTTTGTCAGCAGGATTACACAAAAACCACAGAATGGATTTTCATGAAACTTGGATGGAGGATGGGTCTCTGGCCAGAAGAACAATCCCATGATGTTTGGGGTGCAGATCTGAATTAAGAGGATTTTTTTCCCTCACTTTCTTTAACATCGCAAGCTAGGACATCTTCATTAACTTCTCAGGGATAGTGCACTGTTCTTGTTGAAAAGAAATCAAGCGTTTACAGGAAGCCGGTGAGGACATTTTGATGCAGATCTGAATAAAAATCTGGCAGATTTTAATATGTTTTATTTGATAATAGATAGTTTTGCCTTTTAAAAGGCTGCAAACGTCTCAAGAGAAACGTCATTTATCTCCGTTTTATAGTGACAAATATATCAGATGCTGGGGAAGCAAACCAGGTTTGAGATACACAACTGACGACAAACAACACAAACTCAAGGAACCAGCCAGGAACACGTGGGATGCTTTGCATAATTATGTACAGCTGTTTTATTTGTGATTTCCCCCAAACATTATCAGTATTTTACTACATACAATGCATGTAATCAAAGTACAATGGATCAACTTCAAAGACAAGAAGAGCAAAAAAGAAAAGAGCAACACAAAGGGAAAAAAATAAAATAAAACAGGCCGTGATTTTGACCACGAAGAGAGACGTTGGTTAAGGTATTGTATGTATAACACTATTTCCTCTATATAGGGCTATTGATGCTGCCATCAACAGCGACACCATGGCAACTGTATGTGTTGAAAAGACAAGTTTCTGCTAGAAACACTGAGGTTTGGTGAGTTTTACTTTACTGCATGGTGGTGTGCATGTGTGAAGGGGAGGGTACTTATCTTGGGACTCTGCTGAGATCAACTACAATTTTACTTGTCAACTTTTTTTCTTTCTTCTTTCGTTCTCCTGATGATGAGAAGAGTTGGTGCTGCGCGAGGTCACAGTCTGCTGGATGTTCTTTCATGAGGTCGAATTCGACAAACAATCAAGGAGTTTCGTTCGACTTGATTTCACCGGACTCGGTTCTACTTGACACTTGACGTTTATTTATTTGGAAAACAGGTAGGCTTTACAGGAACCATCTGTCGCTGAAAAACGAGCTGAGGGGGAATCAATGGGACTGAACGAGACAAAAGAACAAACCAGCAGAGAAAACACTGACGCAGCACACCCCATACACCTCCCGACAGCACGCTACTGTTGACTCATAAAACTGATACAACAGCAGACTCTACCAAATGTGTGGATATGAGGAGAGGAAAAAAAGAAATAAACAGCCACTGAAACTAAATGAAACTGTCTTAACATCAGTAATACAGATTGTCCTGTATTCTGGTTTAAAACCCCTGATATTGTCCCAAAATAAGGCTGTGGGTTCTAGGCACACCAAGGTACAACTGAGCTGAGCAATATGTGCATTTATGTTCTTTTTTAAAAAAGACATGAAACTTTTTTTTTCCTTATGTACTAGATGAATTAATATTCAATTTATTCCTATCCGCCTGGCTAGCCCAGGTCTTACTATCGAGATTAGAGTTGCTGTTTTTTTTTATTCAAAGAAGAAAAAACAAAGATGACGACAACAAATCATTTTCTAGACGTCACACGTTTTGCAGAGCATTAAGAGACAAAAACACAAGTGCATCATTGGCAAAAACTGCTGGTGAGGGAGAAAGAAGTGCACACTAGGGTGCGCTGTGTGTGTGTGTGTGTGTGTGTGTGTGTTGTGTTCAGTGTCTGTCTTTTTCCATCAGTCCGTATGAGTGTATGTTCGCCTGTGAGCGCTGTTTGTTGAAGTGCGTGCGTGTGTGTGTGTCTGAGCAAGCGCATATTTAAAGAGGTAGCAGAGAAATGCAATCAGAGCAACAGAAGACAATCCGTCGTGAATGACAACCATCCGTCTGTCACGGGAAGAAAAAAAAATAAAAAGCTGACCGTCTATCTGCCTGCTCTCCTCAGGTCCGTACGCAGGGCGACGGCATTTAAGTGCGAGCCACAGAGCGTAACCGAGGCAACTCCAAACTGAGATCTACTCAAAAATCTGTCGAAAAACAGTGTCAATATTCAGTCTGTTGATTTTCATTTCATTTTTTAGGATACAGTTAATTTAAGTGTAAACATTGAATCAACAAATAAGCTTCCTAACATCTGTTTCAAATGGCTTCATATTTATTTTGTTTTTGCTGTCAGTCAGTAGATGAATCGGGCGCCACTCCATCCATGTGAAACTGAATCTTTTTTTTTTTCTTCATTTTTTAGAAAAAGGCCATGAAACAGATAACATGCTTAAAACAGTACTATAAAATAAAAATCAGTCAATCTGTGAGTTTCCATCTCGGACCAAAGTTTTTTCCACTAACAGCAGCTGGTAGCAGTAAATGTATCGGTTACTTCTGCGTGCTGTGAGCTGAGACGGGATTCATTAGTCGATATAATAATACAAGAGTGATCACTAAAGGCTTGATGTGTCATTCACAGCATATCTGAAGGCCTGGTTTTCTGAAAGTTTGAGTGAAAAGCAGCAACATAAAGTTGGTGGTGTGAGTTAGAAGAAGGCAGAGTGCAGAGGCTTGGGGTTGAGCAGGGTGTGTGAGACTTGGCTGGCTGCTCAGTAGACAAAAAAAGCTAAACATAATGATACACACACACTATTTGTATCTAGGATATCTAAAATGGGATCCCAATGTTACAAACCCTTTTTGGAGGACAGCTACAGCTACGGACAAACAAAAGGAAAAACCTTAAATACCAAAGCGAAGCAGACTGAGGGGGACACCGAGGTGTTGGGTGTTAAGTTCAGGCCACTACTTTTTACATGTAGGGTGTTATGACAGAGCAGTTATCTTTTGAGAGTCAGTGTGAACCAATTCAGAGACCTCCATCGGTGTCTGAACAGATGTGTGAAGCCCAAAGCCAGATCCAGATGTTTTGGACTGCGCCACATCGACCTCTTAAATTTTTAATTTTTTTACAACTGGCAGGTCTGTAGAGTCCCATCAGACGAACACAACATACAAGACTTCTGGCCCAGTCAGGTGGCGTTTAACGACAACACCTGTTAGTTTAGTAGCATCAAAGTATCTTGAGGGAGGAGCAGCTGCCCTCCAAATTCTCTTGGTTAACCGTTTGCCTCTGAAGTTGCGCACGGCTGAGCCTCCATGGTCTCATGCTACATTCACATAGCAGGCTTTCAAGCTCAGCTTCAATTTGCAGATGGTCTTTGAAATTTGTGGAACCTCTCTATTCTAGGATTCTCTAAATTAGTCTCAAGCCAACGGTCTGTTTTGCTTAAATTTGTGTGTGCTTCGATTGCTGTGACATTTAGTTTTGTCTTTTATTGACTTAAGCTACTTTCCAATATTTTGCCATTTATTTGTATCTAAAATACTACCACTCTCATATCTGTATGTCAAGTATGAGGCCACAGACGGGGGCAATTAGCTTAGCTTAGCATAAAGAATAGAATCGATGAAAAACGGCTGTCAGAGGGTAAAATCACCTGTCTACAACTACCTTTAACGTTCAGCCAAGCTAGCTGTCATCGCTGCGTTCACTCTTTGGGCTAAGCTAAACTAAGCTAAGCTTAGCATCTTATTGTTACAGCTTCACAGACAGTCGGCTTTTATTTATTCATTTGTTCACACTGCCTCTTAGCTGTCCAGCAGAGTGAGCTATAAGCTACGCTTCTTTATCACTTGTCTGACTCACTGTCTGTTTATAAACCAGGCTAATACATTTGGGTTTGTATAAATAACTGTATAGACAAAGCAAACAGTTCATAGTTGATTTTCAGTTACAGGATGCATCTTCCAGTATTAAATGTATCAAAATGAGACCAGACACCAAATCATATCAGCGATGTGGCTTTCTTTCTGATGAGTCCAATTCTTTTTCTTTTTTTCAGTAGTGAAGAAGCTAATGTGGCGGCTCAATCATGGAGCAACATAAACTTGTGCCTTTGCTTCACAGATCCGAGCTGTCCAGATAAAAAATTAACACATTTGATGCTGTTCTTGCTTTTGACAATGATGAAAATATCAGATCTGTGTCATATATGAAAGAGTTAAAAGAAACTGGGCCCTTTCAGCTGCTATGTGAACGTAGACTTACTTCCATGCAAAGATTTTAACATGCATTTACACACTTCAGTGATGGCGTGATTCTAAAGAGGCCTCTGATTTACTGACTTTAAGTTTTGTAGGCTTGTATTGAGATTTGAGGTAAAAAAAAATGTTTAAAAAAAGAGAAAATCATCCAGCATTTAAAAGAGAAACGAGATAAAAATGAATATACTGTACATATACGTAAAAAAAACCTTCTAAATTAGTGTTAAAATAAGAATGGATGCTGTATCATAAACATAATTATGCTGCAACAAAAATATATATATATATATTTCTATATATGTGCGGAAGGGAGAGGTAGTATGTTTGGTTAAACGCAGCGCCAAAGCTTAGCGGCACGTCATCTGTTTGTAGAGACAACAACGACAAGAAAAAAAACACAGAATGAGGCAGAGATGAGGATCAAGTGAGGAAAGCAGAAGAACAGAGAGAGTTGATGGTTAACATTTAGAAACATTGGGATCCACTCGTATACTGACTGGTCTACTGGCAAGAGGACTCTACTGGACAACCTTCTTCTTTACACAACTGGCAACTAGTTGATTGTACGTCTGAAAAAACGTAAAAACACTGCAGAGGTTGCTGAGGAGAGTAGTTGTTGTCTGTGTGAGTGTGTGAGTTTATGTTTGGTTCCCTTAAAGGCTATTGTGAAAAGTCATCCTGTAAATTATTGAGGTATCTGTTAAACGTTTCCAGCTGAGTGAGGTTTCTGTAAGTAAGGCTACTGAGGTGGAGCTGCTGACCTGGGTTCAGGGGACGAGGGCTTGAGAGGGCAGAGCCTGCCGCTTTTTGCGTTTGGGTTCATTTGAGCCCGAATAGCCTCTCGCTATTAGGTACAATGCTCATGTTAACCATTATCGTACACATTTTGAGCCAGATCTGTCTATTGTTGTTCGTACAAGACCAAAAACGTCACCATTAAAGATGGAGTTTTAAAAAAGCTTAGAGGTTTGAAAACCAAAATTTCGCTCTGAGAACCCTTAAAGCTGAGCAGACTCTGGCCATCACCCCGTCCTGCATTCCTTTTGAAATGGTTGATGTAAATGTTGATGTAAAATGTCTAACTCTATTTTCACTATTCACTAACAAATGATCTTTTTAAAAACTTGAATTTCAAGAGCTGCGATGCGACACAAAGAGTAGTGAGTAAGGTAAAATGTCACACTTTGGATTTAGGAGGCGACGTCTCGCCTGTCAGTCACAGCACACTCTGGCTGTACAACACGTCACTACATCTGCCTGCGGCCATTCTCATTTAAAAAATACTTCTTTTTTTTTTCATCTCCTAAGGTCTTCTACACAGATTCTACACAGTCTTCTGGAGGTCCAAGCTGAGCACTTTCTGGGTCAAGCAGGACAAAAACAAGGAGCCGCGTCTGCGCCATCTTTTTCACAGTAGTGTGACGATCCCACAGCAGCTGTTCAACTAAACCCTCAGACTCCCATCAGCCCTTGGTGCACCACAGTTTTTGTCCAAAAAGCAGAGCCTGACTGGCTGCTGAGTTAAAGCTATGAAGAGTAATCCTGCTGGAACTGGCTATTGCAGAAGTAGAGGCGGTTAGATGGTTGAGTGATGGATGAAGAGGCACGCCCATGCTGTTGCGGCAACTGTTTCCCATTGGCTAAATCCTGTGTCAGTCAGTTGAGGCAGTGTTAGTTCATGATCACTTGATTGTGTTTGACATCGTGCTTCTGAAAAAAAACCCAAACAGATTTAGATGTTTTTTTTGTGTGTGTGTTTGTTTTCGTTTTGTTTGTTTAAAACAGAGCTGGGGACTGCCTTTCCGTTGACGATAAAAAAGATTTGGCTCCACTGTGTTCCTTCCCCTCAGGTTACAGCTCCAGGTGAAGCACAGCTGCTCTGACAAGTCACAAGTTTGTATTCCATTAGGAAAAACAACGAGGGAGAATGAGTGCCAGTGTACCTTCCATGTCCCGAGAAGAGAGTGAAGCCGCATCATTGGCTGAAAGGGGCTGTTCTGTATCCATTCACTTGAAATCAAGGTAATAGAAGGGGAGCTTGTTCATCGGCACTCGGGGAAACAGGCTCCAGGAGTCCACCGCGCTCATCTCTGCTTCTCTAAAACGACGTCCCAGCGGAGCAAGCCAAGCGCTAGCTAGACAGCAAACTCTGACACGCATTAAAAATTGACAATCTTGAAAAAAAAGAACAAAAGAGAAAAAAACAAAAAAAAACAAAAGAAAGATCTTCCCGAAATGAAAATATTATGGGTATACTGTATAATTGTCAGAAGCTCATTGATAGACTTTAGAAAGAGAGAGAAAAGATGTACATCCATAAGCTTGGAATGGACAGAGAGGACACTTCCTGCTGATACTGACTCGTCGGCCGCCTTTAAAAGGCTGACGGAGAGCTGAAGATGCTCGTACTGATGTTTGAGGGTGTTCGAGACTCAGCCGGTTGGAATGCTCAACACAACCACCACTGGGAATGTTCAGTCACATAAAGCTTTTGCAATTATTACACATCAGATTTTGCGAGTCTGACCGCACGAGTAAGAGCATCGTCCCACACAGGGCTGGGCCTTTGAATGTAATTTATTGATAAGGAAATTAGTAAAATTTAGCTCAATCTTGGCCTAAGATTTAAGTCAGTGATATCAGCTTTCAAAAACCCTCACTGATCAAACTCAAATCCGACAGCCGTCCTCGCTGCAGCCTGAGCCGACTCAGTAACCTGACCGGGACTGCCTCCTCTGTCCATTCTAGTTGAATACAACATAAGAGTCATCTCCTACTTGCATATAGTGCTGTATCTCCAGAGCATCTTGCCATCAACAATTGAATTCTCTTAGTATTTTGCCTACATTTATGTCTAACTATGTACAGACTTAGCAAGTGGTATTTACAAAGTTCGTCCACAAGGGGGTGATCCAGGCCTGCATGAGGGGTGAGCATGCACTGTGTCGACAGAAAACATTATTATGATATGTAGTGACGTTGAAAAGTAACATCCTAAACCTCGCTTATGTGGCTGGTGTTGAAATGATATAAATGTGACAAAAAGGTATGAGGCTTGATTTTGTAGTTTGTATAAAAAGGTGTTTTTTGTTTTTTTTTCCTGCTGTCAGGAGCATCTGAAAGCTCCAGAAACACTTCAGGCTATATATCATTTGATTACTGTACATTGCTACCATCTGTAGAATACTCACTTTGCCCTGAAATAAATCAAACCAAGCTAAACTTAAGGCTGATATCAATCACTCTATGTTTTAACACAGATGATTTTGCTTTAAAATGTAACCTTTCAATGGGTTTGTCCACTCGAACAATGATCTCTAATGGATCGTACAATCATGCAAACCATTTTAAAAGAGTTTTGAATTGAGAAGATAAGCTTAGGAATGAAAGTCTTGTAGTATTTGAAAAAGTTTCACTTTTAGCTTACTTATACTGTTACTTAGTATGATTAGAAATCACAGTGATGCCTAGAGCTTCATAAACAATCTCTGTCTTATGATTGTAAGCTTACGCCACACACACCATAAACACCGAGTACACAATATCATCAGACAAACTTTTCCCTGAGGCAACAGCCAGTAGTTGGTTTCAGTCCAACTATCCAGCTCTAACTGTCTTAGCAGCAATCTAACCAGCCGAACAAATAGTTTGGGATAATCACTATCCACGAAAACGTGACGTTGTGTTTGCGTATGTCGGTCTACAAACTTCACAGGTCCAAAAAACGACAAAATCCAACAGAGAAGTGCTTCCCTGCACTAAACCCTCAGTCAGAGCCTGCGCACACACCCCCTTGTGGTCCATCAATATTCTCATGTACTGTACACACATCACAAAAATAGAAGGACTCCTCGCACACTTGTCAGTGCTTTCTTATGTGTGTGTGTACATAAGTCTTTGAAAAGACGACACGTACATACACACACACAACTGAGGAGGCGCCTTCAAATCCTCTACATTATACAACACTCAGAACTATTTGCTTCCATGGAAGCAACCATGTTTCACTCTCTTAAATATATATATATTTATATTTATATATATATCTATCAGCTTATACGTATCATTTATATTTATATAGCATTATACATACATTCTTGTTTTGTGAAATTCCCTTTTGTCTTGTGAACAGGGAATTCCAACCATCTCCCTCCATCTATCCAACCTCCTGTACCCATTCCTCCAAATATCCCCTTTCTTCCCAGCATTGAAACATTCCTACTTTAACTTCCGTTCTTCACTTGAGCTGACCATCTGAGACCTCTCTTTGCACATACACAGATACACAGGTCTAAGCAGGAAAAACACACCTGCTAGACTCCATCTTAGCAAAGTATTTTTCAACTAGTAAACAAAGTATTTCCTTTACTTTACATGAAGCTTGCCCATGGCTGGCCATGTTGATGTTTACTATATTTGGATATCTTTGCTGTCAAATAGTTCATAGCTATCTAACACTAGTGTAGTAACATTGCAAGCAATTAATCTGTACTTCACAAGTGCTGGCACGGTTAATAAGATGTAGCTCTGTGTATGTATTCCTGTTTGTCATCGCCATGGTGTGAACATGGAGCAATGTTATGATGATGGTGGCAAGAGGGGATGTGAAAGTCACATCCGTCAAGCTGTCTCCACTGAAAAAAAATTGGCAGGAATCTAGCAGTGATGTCTGGGGAAAGGTTGTGATGAGGAAAGGTGATTTTTGGAGTTGGTGGATGTGGATGGACCAGAGATGTCCGTCTGCTCCAGATGCGGTACTGAGATCCAGAGGTTTAAATAGAATCTGGTTATCCAAGCGCTGTAGAAAATCCACAGCATATTCAGCTGACTTAAATCCATAAATCCAGGCATCTGAGTCTTGCTGCTTGAGGTCCGGAGGAGAGGAGGAGGAGGAGGAGGAGGAGGATGGCAAGATGACATGAGCTGAAGGTTACTGTCTACCTATCTGATTATCCATCTTTCTTCCATATGTCCAGGTATATCAGGGCTGGGTTTTCTGGTGGAAAAGGCGGTAAGGGTGGTAATGAGTGTGCACATGAGTGCGAGCATGTCCTCCTCCTTTGCTACGACACCTCGCTGCCAAACACCTCCAGCACCAGCGGGGTGAGCTGCATGCTGTGCTCGGGCTGGAAGGAGAGCGAGCGGTACTGCTTGGAGTGCTCCTCGTTCAGGCTGCGCAGGTCAGCCAGCTTCTGGATCATCTTGGCGTAGAGGAGGCGTCCGCCTGGGTGGTTGACACGGATGTAGGCCTGCAGCGTCTCTGACAGATGGTCCTGGAGCTTCTCGATGCGGCCATGGTCTTGGACACCTGGACGATCTGCCACCGGGGCGCGCAGGGGGTGCATGGAACAGAAAGAAAAGAGAACATCAGTTAGAAAGACGGCTTGTAATCGTGGTCTATGGACAACTTTATTGATCACCGTCAACAGTTTTTAAAAATTGTATAAAGGCATCGACACAATATTTACGTCTTAAGTTTCACTGTTGGACACGAGATGTCGCCTACTTAACTATTAAGTTTCTCAGCATATGTGCACTCGAGGTATCAAGTATCCACATCACACTTGCGCATGCTGACTATGAATAATATCTGATGATAGAAATTCATTTCAAATTAAATTATCGAAACAGAAGGTAGACTTAGCTGCAACAGGTTCACTACTTTAAGATTTTTGGGGGGGTTAGGGAGGTCTTATGCCATCTCAAAGCGGTGGTGGGATTTAGTTTAATGTGTTTACAAATGTTAATAAAACATTTCTTTTTTAAAGATATTACAAAGGACTAATTTATGAATTGAAGGAATTAATGAAAATGTAACATGTTTTAATAAAATGTGAGTTGATATATGTTCAGTATTTGGAGCGAGGCATGCTTTTTGTTTTTCTAAATCATTTCATTGTAGAAAGCACTTCCTTCAGGACAGATTAAACTGTATTTTGGGATGATGTTGAAAACATTTAAGGCAATGTTCTGACTTTTAATACGCAAGGAATCTTGTCACATCTTTTAAAAAGAGTTTTACATGATGTCAGTTTATTAACATTTAGTTTATAAATGGATTTGAAGTGGAAGACCATAAACATCTATCGAAATGGCTTATTCATTCATTACATTGCTAGACCGTCAACAGTAGATGAATAAAGGTTTGAGATATTGACTGAGTCTGCATCATCTATTCTTGAGGAGGCCTTGCTGCTCAGCGGCCTCATTCAGTGATTACGCACATTCACTGTTTTCAACCTTTCATTGAATGCTCACAAGCGTGAATTTCTGATGTTGTAACTTTATACTTTAATCTGTTGAACAGAACATTTTCTCTTCCAAGAAAAGCTTAAAAAGCTTCCAGTGTGTTACTGGCAGCGTCAGAAAAACACACTAATGCTCGGGTGAATCAAGGTCAGCGAGCAACACGAATCCTGTGCTTAGTCGTCAGTCAATCTGCTAACAATCCAACTCTCTAAAAATTGCCTCAGCTGGAAATACACCTAACTAGGAACACGCAGACGAACACATAAACACAGGCTGTACCTGGGGAGAGCAGGCAGATGGCCATGAGCAGCACGTGTTCCTCCTCGTGCAGGTTGAGTTTCTTCAGGCCGACCTGGAACTTCACCAATGGCTCCAGCAGCTCCAAAGTGTGACCCGCTGTGGAGGACGACACAAACACAACGTCAGACACTGCTCCACACGCTGAGATGTGCAAGAAAATATTGCGTGTTTTTTTTGTTGACTTTAATAATTTAAACACTTTCTGCAGCAGTGACATAAGACTCATGATTATCCATGTGTATGTATACATTGCAGACAGAGAGCATTACATCCTGGCCCGCATGTGTGAAGGACTAAGAACTGTGTGTGTGTTTGTGGCTGCTTTATTGCTTCAATGAAAATACCTGAAGTCAAAACCTCACAGTAATGTGCAAGTGTGCGTAAAAAAGCAGTGTGTGTATGTGTGTGCGCGTGTGTGTGTGTGTGTGATCCTTGTAAGGTTCTCTTATATAAAGTGGGGGAAAGAAAAGAAAAAAAACCCAGCTGTGTCATCAGCTCCAACATTGAACGCTTTTCACTCCCTCAGAGTGTGTACTTGTGTGCATAGTCACGTTTCATCAGTGCTGAGCTTGGTAATGCGGCCTTCGTGGAAACTTCCAGAGGATTGGGTCCACGAGGAAGACGAGGAGTCTGTGTACTGAAGGCGATGTGTGATCAATGGGCAAAGTCTCAGGCAAGGACATGCTTTGTGTGTGTGAGTGTGTGTGTGTGTAGTCATGCAAGACCAAACATGCTGCTTATGTGTTCATGTACTGATGCAGTACAGCTCGGTTGTTTCACTGCGACACTGTGACAGATGGGATGCAAACCAACCCTTTGTAACATCAGTGATGCAGTATTTGAAGTCGGGCCCTCCGCAGCTCCAGGACATGTCCTCCAGATTGAACGACTGGTTTGAACGCAGCATGATGATCTCAATGGCACTCGACTTCAAGAGAGCGATCTGGTCTTCTGCTGTCAGCTCTCTGGAACAAACAGTCACAGACAGAGATACAGAGTGTTACTGGACTCACATGTTTAAAGTCGGACACAGGCACTGTTAAATAAAAGGCCTGGTCTGAGACAGAGTCATGGAAGCTGTCTTTACATCAGCTTTGACCTCTTTGTAGTGTATCAGCTCTCATACTCATTTCACTTTAGTTATAGGAGCTGCAATGTCATTCCAAATTTTAGAGCTAGCCCAATAAATCAGCCTCTATTAGCTTATTGCGCAATAAATAACAACATACTGGAGAACAGAAATGGAGATAGTTTTGCGACAGTGCCTCTATTTCACTCTCTCTCCATCAGAGAGCAGCGACATGTTCACATTTCACTCACTTTCTAGGTCATCTTAAAAAATGGAATTAGAAGAATTGAAGAATCCTTACCAAAAAACATTTGTTTATGTCTTCTATTATGTTAAAAATGAATAATGGCTGATGTACAGCTCACAGGTTATTTCTACTCTGCAAATATCAACACCATTATCAGCCTTAAAGAGCCACTATAGGTTTCTGGCTATAGAAAATTAGCAACTAGCAACCTGGGCAATCAATCAGTTAGCCAACAAAGTTAACAACAGAAAATACTTTCTAAATAACAAGGACACATACACTTGGGATGGTTTGCAAGCTTTAGTTCAATCTAACTGCCTAAATGACTAATTTAGGCATCTAAAATAATTAATCTAATGACTTAATGTCAGAGTGTCAGATAGTTTTATAATAGTGAAAAGTAGGGCTGGACGATTAATCGAATTTTGATCACGATTTCGATTTTGGCTACTCACGATCATGAAAACACTGTAATCGAAGAAAAACGATTAATGTGCCGCTGCGCGGCGTCTATGCAAATTACTG
>CAEMYA010000117.1:268075-283825 GCA_903131615.1 Diplodus sargus
TTAAAAAGCTACAGCCTGTTCCAGCGGTTTCTTGGAAGAGCTTGTTTGTTTGGAAGTGATAATAGCATCACACCTTGCCCAATGATATCCCACCTACACATAGGCAGAAAAATCAATGTGCTGTGCATGTGGGTGGGGAGCTCAGTCGGGCTGCTAGTGTTTTTGCCTGTACGTTTTGCTGGTTGGATGCGGCAACCATTCACCTGTAAACAAATCATAACCACAACCACAACAGCAGACAACTGCAGAGGTAATAAAGCTTAATTTTAATATCAATATAAAAGCCCATCTGAGCCAATCAAAGATGACCTGCAGCTACAGGTCAGTGTCAGCAGTCTGCTGTGACTCCAAGGGATTTCAGTCAGAAACTCACATTAACAAGAGATTATGAAAAGCATTTATTCATTTATAGGTATACTATGCAAGATTTCCTGTTAAACCATATATAGACAGTAAACCAGAATGGCCCTCTGTAGAGGCCATGACGCCGCCATGGCCCATTTAATACAATCAAGCCTCATCAAGCCTCATTGGTATCTTTCTGAATTCCCACTATTGCAAATATTTGGTAGTTTCAGTTGCCCATTTGTTACTGTATAGCAGCTGAAAAACGAATACCCTCTATGAAATCCCATTTAAATCCGCTTGATCTGGATTTTAATCGGGATCTGCATCACATTTTACTCAAAATGCCTTCATCTGCCCATTCATCTGGACCAAAACCCATTAATCTAGCCCTCATTGTTCATCCAAGATTCATGGAAATCTGTTTGGAAGTTAATGTGCAATCCCTCTGATAAACCAACCAACCAACCAACCAACTACACAAACAAAAAAGACACGGTGGGGAAACTTTACCTTTGTGATAACATCAACAAATCATCACATCTTGTAAGCTGGAACCAGCAAATGTTTGGCAATTTTGCTTGAATATTGACTCCAATGACTACAATTACGATTATGCAGATTACGGGGATCGACACTTTTTGTCTCCCATGACGGCGGCGCGCCGGAGATGCTACTGCTAACGTGAGTTGTTCAAAAACTCTTTTTTTAGTAAACTCTGTGTACACAAACAATGTTCTCAATGCTCGTGTTCAAGAGTAGAGACCCTGGTGATACTACGAGCAAAGTTTCATGTTATGTTGAGCCTTCTTAGTGTTTTAAAAATAGCGATTTTAATGCTAGCGTAAGAGTGCCCCTGTACTCCATTGAAAATGAGCTTGCCCGAAAACAAAACAACGGTAAATCTTAAAAGCGACTCTTTCGTCTTAATTATGCATTTACACGACGGTTTGACTCATATACATTCACAAATAAAGCCTGGGTTGCTTTTTGATGAGAGTTTCACTTTAAGAGAAGTCTAACTCACTGGATAAGACACTGTAGCAGGAAGCAATGCATGCTGCAACACTGTATTGATGCCCCCAAAATTAAAATCAAACTCAGATACTGCAGTGCCTGTAGTTTGTACCTGAAGCCTGGGATCATCTTGGCAAAGCCTATGACCTTCTGGATGCTGTAGGAGACAAGGTCGGCCAGATGGGGCAGCATTGAGAGCTTTGTGTCCTCCTCATTAGAGTCTGGACTGCTTGCGCCATCCTGGTACATCATTAACAGACTGTTGAAGTTCATCTTGGTGTCCACCGACTCTGTTTGAGAAGCGGATTAGAAGAAAAGATGAGTGCAGGGTAGCAGGGTAAGGAAAGGGGAGGGGCAGAGTAAAGAAGTTATTGAAAGGAAGCATTTTGAAATCAGAGATAGCAAAGAGCCAGCAAGAGGTTAGACCAGGCAAGATAGCAGTTGAGTTTAAAGTGGACATACAGACAAGAGAGGGGAAAATACAGCAAAGAGTACTGAAGAAAGACTGCAGTTTCTATAGATATACATATATATATTTTTTAAATGAACCACAAAAACAATAAGCTGGCAAAAAAATAACAGACTTTTGTGTCCTTCATATGACTTGCGACCATAACAAAGTTGTAAAACTAAAATGAGAAAAATGAGACACATTAAAATAAACTTAGCTGAGTGCAAATATACTCGGTGTGGTGGAACAAATATGACATTTTTGTATGAAAGGCAATTAAAAAGTCTGAAAAGGTTTGTGGTGGCCAAACCAAAGACTTTTAAAGACCAATATATGCTGTCATAGCCACATTAAAAAACATGAATAAGAACATAAATACTTCCTGTCTTCAAAATTACACTCATTAGTCCCCATGCTGGTACTTTAGTGCAAACTAACACACAACGTTAGATGTCTGACTCCTGATGCAAGCTATTTATTTGTAAAAACAGCAAAATTAAGGTCTTGCAATATGAAACACAATGAATTTAACGTCTTCAGTGGAACAAGTATGCATACATGCATATTTGCCAAGGCACACTCCAACACAGTGTGCAAGCAGAGGCAGACAGTGGGGGTGGAGTTCCTGCCTGTGTTTGTGTTTTCAATCAATGGATGTCTTCATCAGAGTGTCCTTGGTCAAGTTAACCATGAAGTATGAAAAGAAAACAAGGACAGGACGAGAAGGACCCTGTGTGCATCTCACCTGGTGAGTGGTTGAATGAGTCAGAGGAGGCATCGGACAGAGAGTGAAGAGAGGCGGCTCTGCTGGCACTGCGTGTAACTGGGCCTTCACGCACTGGAGGCTGCGAACACACACAGAGAAACATAGATATTAATATCCTCACTGTAATACTGTCAAAGCTCAGTGCACTGATGAGCTCCCACCACCTGGACCTGAGAAATCAAATCATTTGCAAGGAGTAATCACCACACACCAGGAGACAGTTTCACAAAGCAGTGTTAACAGGTTACCCGATTATGTTCTTTTTACTTAATCCCATGTTCCACATGTGTGAAATAGGCTCCAAGATTAAGAAGTTTGCTTGCATTCAAAAAAAAAAAAGTTAGCGATGTAATGTAACAAAGTAAATTTACTCAAGTACAATATTGGCACACTGGTACTTTACTTGAGTGTATCCATTTTCTGTTAATCTATACATAAATGATTTAATTGGTAATTGGCCAAACATCTTCAAGTACTCCGAAAATAAGCATACACATACTAGGCTTGGGCGCAATCCAAAATTGTATATCTATTTCATATATACTTTTACTCAAGCAATTCATATGGGTGGCTTTCACTTTTACCAAAGTACAATTTTAACATGATGTCTTTACTAGTATTTTTACTTTTTAGGTACTTTTTAAGTAGTACACTACAAGTTCTTTAATCCTAAAGTGTGTCTGCCTATTTTTCACTTTACACGAAGACTAAAGCTAATGTGTGTGTTATTCATGATAATATCAGTTTGTTTCACTTAAACTTGCAGTGTGGGACTTTTACATTGCCAAAAAAAGCCCATCACCGTCAGAAAAAAATCTCTCTAGTTTTTTAAATCTGGAGTAAGTAGCAACTTTCATGCACTGGCACACCAGTAGCAACGGGTTCTGTGTTGGCGTCATGAGAACGTTGGCAGGGTTTGTGTTATAACTCTCAATGTCAATGTCAACTCTCAAGTCCCAGACTGCAGGTTTTAATGAAACAGTTGCTTATTATTTCCAAAGCACACCCTAGTTTTCAGTCTGGTCAGAAGTTCAGTTTTTGTATATTTTTGTTTTAGGATTACTTCATTTTGCAAGGTTCACACTCAGTTCAAAGTGACAACCACAGCTCAATATCTGGAAAACTGAGTCATTGCATATCTACTACCCAACTGGAGCATGGTTGTGGCTGTCTGAACAGTGTGTGCTAAATCACAGACGCATGGAAGGTTGTGTTTTGAAACCTTCTCAGACGTTCCATCATATCTGTGTCCTCCATCTCATTCACTTTGGTGACCCACTTGTAGTCTGCAGAGAGAACGTCATCTGAAAGTATCAAGTTTATGACTTGGAGGAAAAAAATAGGCTGTCGGGGCAGATAAACACTGGTGGCTGAAGTGTTGATCTGTAGTTAGTTTCACTGTGTTTACAGACACCGTTTACAGCTATCTCAAGATCACACGAGTGGTGCTGAGTCCCATTAAATTCATACACAGTACCACACATATGTTCATACACCACAAAGAGAGTAAATCTGGCTGTCACTACCACCTCACATGTGTGCATGGCTTGTGTGATCTTAACCGATGTGAAGACAAGAGAAGATAAATTAGAACTACGAGGCACAGTCAGGGACACAAAAAGACAACATAAGTTTATTTTATACTACTGTTTTGGCCAAAAAAACAAAATGCAGGTGTGGTTGCACCCTTCTGGAGCAGCTGCATCACATATGTACACAAATGTATTGTCCCGCCTCTTGCCAACAAAGTGCCATCTATCAGTCATGTCTACAGAGGAGACATTTCAGCTGCGTTTTTTCTGTTGTCCGCCTCACATGAGTCTCACATGATACACTCCCATTTCTACCAAAGTCTACATTTTTACTTGTCGTCTGTTATGCATATATCTAATGTAATTGTGCATTGAGCTCTGAGCACTGTCCAGGATACAGATGACCTACACTTAATACTTTGCCTGAAGGCATCCTGTGTAGACAGTCTGAGCACTGGAGCTTTTGCGCTGCTGATGTGCCGTTCACACTCCCTTTGTAGACAGAGCTTCACTCTCTCACTCGTCTTGATACATTTTGGATGTACTTTTCCGTGCCGTTCTTGTGCAACAAGCTTGCTAATAGTTGGAGCAACATACTCACCGAGCCATCTGGAACACTCTGGTCATGGCTTATTAGAGGACTGCAACAGCCACAGACACTTTTGTTGGTCAAAGCATTTGATTTATTGATTGCTGTCAGGGAGAGTTTTTCCTGAACTTCCTGCCGTTAGTTGGACACAAATAATGCCATCTCCATGATCACAGCTAAGCCTTATTGTTACTGCCCTTACACCAGAGCAATAACTTAAAACTACCAGATTCATGGTGTCTGTTTATACTGTGTGGTTACTAAAAGTTAAACCATGCCTTCCAGCCAATCTCAATGGCCTGGCCATGGTCAAAATGGCTGGAAATCAAACATGAAGTTGCAGCCTTTCCTGGCGTTTTAGTTGTAATTGTAACCTACTTCAGCCAATTACAGTCACGGGTACAAACTACAAGAGAGAATGCCAAGGTCTGTAGTGTTGTGGTAAACCAGAGCAGATGTTATCCATATCCTATGATTACATTTTGTTTGAACATTAGTTCTTCAGCATTTGATCTCCAATTAATCGACTCTGCATGGTGGCAGGCTGCTAACCTAAAAGAGCACACCACACATACTGCTGTTTGCAACTTGTGTTTCTTGATCAATTGTTTTTTTTGTGGAAAATGCAGCTTGATGCTGTGCTTTTAGCAACCCTCTCTTCAGCATGACATCATGACCTGCCCCACCCAAATTCATGGCGGAGAACAAAGTGAGTTTGGCTGCAACACTGTCAGCGTGGTTTTGGTGAAGGGAGAAACTTTGTACTGAACTAACCCTGAAGCGGGAGAAGTCTGAATAGGAGGCATCGTAGGTCTTGTGGTGAGCTTCCACCAAGGAGGAGATGATCCGGGCCTGCTCCTCATTCAGACGTGGCCTCATTGCCTCCCGGGCTGCCTCCTCCTCTTTCCTCTTTATTATCATGTCCTTCTTCCTCTGGACTTCCTCATCTGTCAGGATGACTGCAATATAGAGAGGAAGAGAGGATATGTCAAATGTCTTGCAATACACCGATGGAAAAATTAACCAGCATACACACAATTATTTTCCTACATCATATATTGATTTCCATATGAAGATGGCTCGCAGTCATGTCAGAACAAATGTTAAAAATCTGTATTTTGGACTGATCCATGTTTTAATCCATCAAAAAAGAGCCCTTAAGAAAGATAGGATTTAACCCAGAGGTAACTCCACTAAAAGCCTACATTAAGTATCACTAAGTGCTGTAATTGATCTGGTCTCCTCACACTGCATCTAATTTAGTGGAAGTAAACACGCGCACGGGCCCGCACACATGATATAATGATGTCACATACTGCAGAGACAGCACAATCCCTTCACAATATCTGCACTACCAAAGTTGTTGTACACAGGGGAAAATCCATGGTAACAATAGGTCAAAGACAGCTTTTGTGCGGTATTGGTCCACACAGTTACAAAAATCTTGTCACCTGATATAAAATATTTACATTTTTGCATGAATCCCCTTAGTCCTTTTGTTATATAGCTCCTCCTGTTTCAGTTATTATTTCTACTTTGTCTTTTTTTTTTTAGTGGTTACATTTAAATTCTAAGTAGTCACCAAGGCATGGATTTCACAGGAGCTTATAGAAAATCTTAGAGTTGCAGTAAAATTAATATTGTTTTTTATTAATTTCTTCTTTATCTGTCCACGAATTACGGGTTATACGATGAGTTTGAAGGAAAAAAATTAAACAGGTAATTTGAAGGTATGACCAACACCGACAGAAAGCAGCATGTTCTTCTTTAATGACACTTTAGATGCATCCAAGATATTTGGGCGAGTATTTGCTTATTTTCAGCATGCAAGGACACGGTCTGAATGCTGGCTATGATAACGGAATATTGAATTCTGTTTCAAGAGGAATTGCGGATTGTGGCAAACAAAGTGCTACTTGTCAGCTGTAAAACAAAGTTAGCTTTCAAAACCAGATGGAGGAGCTGTAATGTAAGCTCCAAATATTTCCATCCTGGGTTACATGAACCATACGTCCTCCTAGCCTTGCACGCAGAAAAAGCCTGCCATGTCTGCTGCCTTTTAATATAGCTGATGCAGCGGGTGTTGGATGTTGGATGTTTAAGTGCCTTTTGCCTTATTCATGCTGCAGCACTAGACTGCAGGCACAGTGGTGCAGAATGGATTATACATACTGTTTATAGTGGCTCTTTTGGGTTTGACTAGTTGAGAGGTTCCTTTGGGAATTCCTGAGTTTGCATGCCACTAACACATGTCCTGGAGCATTACGTCACTTTGCAATCTTTTATTCACACTCATTAATGATCCCAGATCACAACACATTGACATTTCTATTGGATTTAAAACAGTATTTCCTACACAAAGTCTTTCATCTTTAGTTTCTTTTTATCCGTCTGAGACATTACCACCTGTGATAGATTAAGTAGCAGACAGTCTCCCCTTGTTCTTCCCCTCCCAACTACTGACAATTGTACATGCTCTACAGAAACACAGTGGAAATCGACAACCTGAACATTTGAAAATCAATATATCAATCGCAGGATGACTACAATATGACCGTGAACGCTGTAAAACACAATGCTCTCCAAGACATACAATAAATGCTGCACATTTATATTTTTGAATAACTTAGAATAGACCGCATTTGTTTAAAATCTGACCCCTGTGACCATAATAAGATGTCAGAGTTGTTATAAAACTTATTTTTTTGTTTAAACAAACTTTAAGACAAAGAATGCTAAAGAATCGAAGTTTGAAAAACAAAACTTTTGGCAAAGAAAGCGGAACTCACTCTTTTTGTCAGCATTTCCTCAACTGGCATGACAATATAGGTAAACCACTGCTTTCGTGTCAACTCCTCCTATCGCTTTACACATTAAACATTAGCTTAATGCAGCAAAATTACACAACAGAACAAGGCACAGCTGAAATTATTGGCACCCCTGCTGTTAAAACACCATGTGAATGACAGTGCAACTGATGCCAAGCAGTGATAAGTGGCAATATTGTGCACTGAAAATTCTGCTATGGCGGGGCGCCATTAGTGGGTGAATATAGCAGTCACATTAGGTCCAGTCTATTCGCTTATTTAAAAAATTCAATTTGAACTCGTAGTGCAGACACAGTCTATGGCAGCCCTCTGAGTACTACCTAGCCTCTTAGCATGACTTCTCAACTGCTGATGTGGAGAGGCTATTTTTCAGACGCTCATCATTGCACTCTGTACATTATTTTGATTTAGTTTAGTACGAGTAATACACACAACTCCTGCAGTACTGTGAAATCTGCTGTGCCTGAAGATACTACATCAAAGTGAAAAACAAATGTTCAGTGTGTGGCTGTAATATCTGTAATATGGTGGTTTGAAAAAAATCCTCTGCCATTACATTTTTTGTTGGACTACTTTACACTAAAGCACTATGTCATCTTCATCGTTTCAAAAGGGTTATATGATCATACTTGTCATAACACACAAACTATGCATGTAATAATGTGCGTCATTGTGAAAGAACAAACTGAACAAACACATCAAAACACACCATATGTACGCATATATATCAAACGTTGTGTGTTTGTCTCCTACATGTTCAGAACACGATGTTACTTTGGAGACCACAGATAGAAGCAGGAGGAGTTTGACGTCATCAGTGTTTGATGCTGTTGATTACTATATGGACAATTACAGGCTTCCAAGTGCACACAGAAAACTGTGCAGAGTATACTATTGTACTATTACATACTCAGAGCAAATATTAGCCACATAACCAAAAAAGAGACACTATATTTGCTAAACTACACTTCATACCTTGATTGTAATGTCCAGACAGTTAATCTCACATGGCCTTTCTTCTTCAGTTTAAAGTCTTATTTCTATATTCTGTGTTATATTCAGGTTAAAGTTCAGGTTAATATTCTCGTCATCCAGGTCTGTCAGTCACAGCTGGAGTAATGCACTGACCCCTGAATGCCTCGGCACATATTATCCTCTTGACTCTCTGCCACAGTGACTGATTGCCCATGAAGCGCTCAACTGTGCAGACAGACAGGGAGACGGACAGACAGACAGACAGACAGCATGACTGCCAGACAGACCGTGACTGCCAAAGAGACACAGGCCTGGAGCCATGAGGTCACAACGCTCGCAGATACGACGGCAAGTCTGGGGCTCTGGCAGCTAGGGAGCAACTGTCTCACTATTCATACTTTACTGACATTAAATTTAGCTTCACTAAATGATGTTGTTTGCTTAGGGTTAAAGGTATTGCAGAGGCCTTGCTCATGCTGGCTGAATGCAGGGTAAAAGCTCCTCACAGTATTTTCTTTGCCATAGTAACCTCCTCAAAAATAGCTTTTGACTGGTTGAACTGATTTAACATCTTCACCTGTTAATACAGCAATCCCCGATGGTTCACCAAATGTCATTAAAATATGTCGCCATGTGGCAAACTACAACTTTTATCCTTTACAATGGTAAGTACATATTTGGATCAAAGGAATAAGGACACCAAATAAATACAGGCTTTGTCAGTAACTGCTAATTAAAGAGACCAATGTGATGGCATGGATGACTCTAAATTAAATAGTGCTCAGATCATGCGCTTCATACTAAATACTGGTTGTTTTCCTGGAAGCTGTAAACAACTATATTTGAAGTGGATTTTCAGTGATTGCACCCTGGACTGCAACCACAGCAGCAGAGTTACATAACCGCATAATGTGGCAATGCAGACGACAACAACAACAGTTTGGCTACACAGGCTTAAAAAGGCAACTGAATGAATCTGACTGCTTAGCTAACCAAAGAATTTACTTGGCTTTCATCTCTTTTGACCCACCATCATTAATTAGGCTTTGGCTGCGCTCCAATGTCCATCCAGTCCCAAGCCAGGAGCGGACTGCCCATAACCACTCCTTGTGGTGAGGACATCCAAGTATGCAGCACGGAGCCCAATCATGAATAGGCACAGTTTGGTCAAAGTTTGGCACAGGCCGACAAAGCAGCTATTCTAAGGCTGGGACATGATTGGACCAGTCAGTCTCAAGCCAAGTTTGAGCCCTAGATGGCATCACCACGGCAGGAGTCCACCAAAAACAACAGACCATCAAAGGAACATCTTGACCACCCAACGGCGCTTGGCAGACGCACAGCAGTTTACCAAAAAGACAGTTTGCTGTTTGGAAAGCAACTGATTGGAAGTGGTGATGTGGTGCCCTGCATGGCAGAGAGGAGCAGAGAAAGAAAGACACACACAGTAAGCGTCTGGTCAACACTAGTAATGCCACAGACACTGACAAAGAGGGAAAGGCAGAGTCTGCCTGTTGTGGAGGCCAGAGGTTCGCAGCAGGTATACTCATTAGCCCTCCGACCGACCAGTTAAACACAAAAGAGGCGGATACAACTCAGATTTGGTGTGATATATGTCACGCTGGATTTGGTGTGCAGCCAATATTTTTCCACTGCTGCCCTGGGTCTGTGATGTTTCAAGAGGTAAAATCAGGTCAGCCAGGCGTGGGGGCACCCACACATGCTGAGTGTGACGCAGAACAGCTTATCAAAAGATCACAATGGAAGTGTGCAGGGTGGCAAGAAGGCATGAGGTAAAAAAAACATTAGGCGCTGTTGGGTCTACTCAGCAATTTAAAAAAAATAATAATAAATTTAATCATGAGGGCTATAGTTGAGTTAACAATTCAGGATATTTTCCTTCTTTTTCTTTATTTGTAATTAATTTATTAGTTGAGCTGCTGCTAAAACAAAAGGGTGCAAAGAGTCCAAAATGCTTACAAAAATGGATGGCAATGCTTTTAAAAAGATAAGCTAAATAGTCAAAGCCTTTGTTTTTGGAATGCATATTATTATACCAGTGGTGGAAAGTAACTAGATACACTTTAAGTAACATTCTTAAGTCAAAATTTAAGGTTCTTTAATTTACTGGAGTATTTCCAGTTTCTGCTACTTCATAGTTCTACTCCACTTAAGTTAGGAGGCAAATATTGCATTTTTTATTCATTCATTCATTATTTTGTTCTACCTTGGAAATTCAGTTTAATACAAAATATAATCGACACATACATAAAGATGTAGTATCATAAATTAAGATTCTGTAAAATGAACTTACATTAAAATGTACTAAACTTACTATTAAATTCCCAGCTCCCAAGCTACTGAGCAGATAAACTATATAAAGTAATAAACTCAGTCTTTAAAAGTATCCAGCGCTAACATTAAAGTGACACATTCATGCATTAATACTGTCCTTATTTCTTATATTAATAACATAACATACATTATAAGAAATGCCATGCCATTACATGTGTACTTTACTTACTCTACACTGTGGTATTGCTACTTTCACTGAAATGCAAGATCCGAGTACCTCTCCCACCTCTGAATATTTAATAAGGTAAAAAATTACTTCGACAGATGTTGCGATTGCAATATGATTCTCAATAGAAGAGGAATGATGTTTTATGCATCACAAATTTCATTACCACTTACACTGAAAAGAACTACAAAAATAATGATCTTTGAAATTTGTTGCGGTTTGTACCGAGCAAATTACATCTGAAGAACAGGAATTGTAGGCTGGGGCATCTCTGCTATAAAAAGGTACTTTGTCAAACATTTTATCGGATTTAAAACAACTGCAGCTTGTGATTTGGCTACAGCACTTGGCTGTATTGCAATTTTGATGATATTGTGATTAATTGTTCAGCCATAATTAGAAGTTTATTTGTGGGGAACACGAAAAACGTAAAGCCAATGTGTATTTCCATCTACACCTCCATTTGACATATTTTTGATATATCCAACAATAAATAGAGCATCTGTCACTTATGTTAATGCAGGTGTAAAGGGCGTCAAAGAGACAGAATACAAAAGACTCGGAGAGAGGATGAAGAATATGAATTGGGGAGGCAAACAGAGGGCAGCACTGCAGGAGAAGCTTTGCTAATGAAAGGCACAGAGGGCGGGAATTCATTCCTCTAAAGGCTAAAACATTTCAAACACTCTCCTGCGATTCTAATCCTGTTACAAATACACACTCGCGCAAACAGACAAACACGGCAAGCAAATGCATACGCTCACACACTCACAGGCGGGGAGGTCTTTTCCTGGCATCTTTCTAACCTCTGTCAAACAAGGACAGCGGAGAGGTGTTTACTACGAACTCAGCTGGCACCACTCGCAGAGGGCACACACACACACACACACACACACACACACACGCACACACACAGAGTTCTGAATTGAATGGTGGTGAAATTTGGACAAAGCTGCAAGTATAAAGAAAGGATAGCATAAAAGGCAGACACACACAATACCAGCAGTAAACAGGGTAAGTGAATTGTAATTTATCCTCAAAGATGCATTCATGAATACAATCTTCCAAAAAAGGTCAGAGTTAAACTGGGAAAACAATGAATGATTACAACCCAACACCTGATCCTAACTGGTGCGGTCACTCAACAACTTCTAAGAAGCCACAAGAAATGTATTTTAAAAGCTATCCTGAGAACGATCACATCTTATCTTAGTAAAGGTCACTCTCTGCCAGTGCCACAAGTGATAAATGACAGTATCAAATTCTTCAGGATATAGCACACAGTCCCTTTCCACACTTGTCAGTGTCTTGTTTGTTACTGCTGTCACAAGATTAATAGTGACATGGATTGCTAAAACACTCCAAAAAGTAAGAACAACATGTGTAGTAGAAATATGCACAATACATGTTTGTTTCCCTCCCGTCACAAGAGCAACAGTCACAGGACCAAAAGACATGCTCCTTATGACCACCACAAAAACACAAACAACAACATGGAAGTCATCATGGCCATGTCTTCGTAACCATCTCCACATTCTGGTCTGCATCTGTCTCTGCCTTTGGACAGAGAAACAATTGCTCTATGGCTGGTTGTGAGTCTTCAAGCTTCCCACAGATTAACACCCAGTGCCACATCCTCATCTACTCATTATTTGGCGCTGCATTAATATGTTTACACAGCCACACAAACACAGAACACCACAAGGCCGCACACTAACAAAGGATGTGGCGAAGACGACACATCAACTGCGACCTACTGAACCT
The DNA here is from genome assembly GCA_903131615.1 of Diplodus sargus. Lineage (NCBI taxonomy): Eukaryota > Metazoa > Chordata > Actinopteri > Spariformes > Sparidae > Diplodus > Diplodus sargus. The sequence goes on from CAEMYA010000117.1 coordinate 280,864, forward strand.
GGATTTATTTATTTTTGACAGGAAAATAAACTTCAGCATGGGCGAGGTCATGAGCAGATGCACAAGGCCACATCCACACAGAGGGAGTGGGAGGACGCTTCTGGCATTTTTGTGACCGGAGGCACAAGCTGCAGTCTATATGGTCTTCACACCAGTTACCCACACTGTTAAAGTCTCTTGTCCACATCATATTGATTGTGTTACAGCTGTGAATTCAGACACAACAAGGCACTGTTGTTTGTTGTTCTTGCTTTGCATTCGCAATTTGTTTTCAACATACGTATGTTGCTGGACAGGGCAATCTTTCAACCAGTCACAATGAAACCATATTAAGTCAACTTAAGCACAGGGATGATTGATGGATTGATTTTTTTGTTTCAATAAAACAATTCTGATTTCCATTGAGTAAACTGAAGCTGTGTATACTAACCGGATATAAATGATTAGTTATATGTGCACAAGAGAGTACAAGTATGTGTGGTTATTCTGAAGCTGCCGGTGGTTATTGCGCAAGATTTTATCAGTGTAACTAGTGGATCTGTAGTGGGTAACATTTAGACTGCAGATAAACACAAACCTGCTGCCTTCAGGCAAATGTGGTGGGAATTAATCAAAGCTAATAATGCAAATTATGCTTTTATGTAAAGCACTAATTGCTGGTGTATCATCCTGCCTAATTCTCAGCACCACCCAGGAGTGATTGCGCCTCTGCAATTACAGTTGGTATTAATTAAAAAACAAACAGGTTTGTTATCACAGAGGATTATGTACAGGAAGAATAGAATACGAAATAAGCTGCTGCCTTTAAGTTCTGTACAGTATTTCGAGGGGGAGGAATCGATGCTCACGATAGAAGCAGAGGAGTGGGTAAGTACAGTGAAACTGTATACAAGCTGTGAGAAACAAAGAGACTGTTTTATACTGATAAGTCTCCCTTCCTCTCCTTCTGCTTGCTCCGCTCTCATCTTTTCTCAATGAAATACAGACACTTCAGTGTCATCATGTGGTTCTTTGCGGTGAACCCTGCCCTGCATCATCTCTGTTTGACACAAACACATAACATGCTTGTGAATGAAATGTGGGCCAAACTATTGTGTGTCTCTTTAAAGAAAGAGAGCCATTGTTGAACAGGACTTTAACCCCCTTTGGCTTCTTTCCTTTCCTTCCTTTCTCTCATTTTCCGCTTGTCATCTACGGCTTGTCATGGTTAAGGTGATGCACTGCTTTTGGTGCCAAGTCCTACTCACAGGTTAGTTTTTTATTAAGTGTTTTTTAATGATTATAAAACTGGGATGCAGGACTGATGACATAACAAGAAGATAATATGATGATTTCCGAAAGGCAGGATAAAGACGCCCCTCCGTGTTAGTTATTATGAATCATTTGCGACAAGGTGTCAATTTGTATTAAAATGGGGTGAGATGATGTCTCATTCTCTCTTCGTGTGTTCATCTTGTATTACTCCCTGGTACTGTATGCATAAACAACATGGTTAAGATTGTGACAAACAGCCTTTCAAACACGGAAGACAAAGCGATGTCAATCTAGTTAAGCTATATCACAACACTTTTGTCAACACCTTGTAAAATGCACTGATGATAGATATCCACATAGTAAATTTAAAACAGGATCAAATCCACTAGTTAAAATGTTCTATTATCCGACCCAAGCCTGAGTTTGCCATATGGTACAGCCTGCCTCATGAATATCAACTATTGTCAGCCTCTTTGTTGCAAATCAGATCAATTTACACCTAACCATTGATTCTATTGGCTGCTGCTTCTTCCTGGATGTCTTTAAATATTAGATTAAATGTGATGCAAGCAGAAAACCAGTTTACCACTTGCACCAGTCAACCTGTAACTGATCTCTCTTGGCAGTTGGTACATTGCAAAATGACTCTGCTTGCATTTATTAAGCTTTTCTGCACACAGATAAAACAATCAATGGATATTAGATCACATTTAACAAGAATGGTAACAGCAAGCCGAAGAGCTTCAATAAGAAAATAAAGTAAAATATAAAGCCATCCTGGAAGTGGCTTTATGTGCAATAAACAGGGGAACATGAAGAAGCATCGAAAGCAGCTGCTCTACATTAGACACCAACATGAATATTACATCAAAGGGATGTCAAGCGGAGGCGGAGATATTACATCCTGTCTTAATATCACAGCACTATCAACCTTTAGAAATCTTATCTAAGTGGAGAGATGTCATGATGTTCGTATGTCTTCTCAAATCATGGAATCTGGTTATGAGAATTTAACCTGAAGTAAGTTTAGGCAAGCAATCTTAAAAAATTTCTATGGGTGAGATGTGAATTTAAAGGATTATAGGTATTACTTTTACTGTCTCACAACTTGTCATTTGCCTGGCAAAAACTGTCAAAGTGAAACTGAATTGAGAATGAATCTCATCGGTCCGGGTTCTAGCAAAATTCTGTGTTTGTCAGAACACTATTAATGCTCAGCCGACAACCAATTACAATAATGAATAAATACAGTGAAGACAAGTCACAGGGTATCACGACAAACTCACAAACTCGCAGCTGAACTTGTATTTTCATCTGAAGTTTTTTTTAAGCATAATGTCAAAAAAGTAAACTCACACTCTTTCATCATGCCGATGTCGATGCAGCGCTTCAGACGACAGGCCTGGCAGTGACGCCGGTTGTCCTTGGTGATGGTGCAGCTCCCGTTGAAGGGACAAGTGAAGGAAGCTTTACGCTTCATACTGCGCCTGTAGGATGACATTTGTAATAAATCCATTACTCTGGTTCAAATATTCCATTGCAGGGACAGAAGGAGGTGACTTCATGCTTCATGCTTAAAAGATATACAAGTAGGGATAAACTAATTTATTGTCCGCAAATCAGTATCAACCAAAAAAAACGTATAAGAAAATGCTAGCCTTGTCCAAGTATTGCTGTCACTGAGAAAGATCAGTGACATGGACTTCCA
>CAEMYA010000117.1:292558-318565 GCA_903131615.1 Diplodus sargus
AGCATCTCTGTGTATGAGGAAGAAAAACAGGTTCAAAAAGAGTTGAGTATGATTTTAGTGTTACTCATTCGCACCCTGTCCCCCTCTGGGCACACTTAAAAGCACCATTAGTAAGAGCTGACAGTAATTCATAATACCTATATTACTCATTTCATTCATGACCACATACTGTGAAGCCTCCAGTTTCATTATGTTGTTAACACAGGATGGCAGAAGTTATATTGATGTGACAATTGAATTATCACTGTTAGTCTTTAGCCATGCATTATTACACACTTCCCATCTTGAAAGAACTGTAAGTAGAAACCATAATTTTACCCATTTCCATTTTTTTATTTAGATCTACACATTCATCTGTATTTTTTAGGTGATTATTAATGGCACCTTTATTTGTATATCAAGCAATTCACAAAAGAAATATGATATCATGACAGATATATATTCTACAACACTACCCAAGCCACTATCAAGGCATAGAAATGTGTAATTTAAGAGTCAAAGCGTTGCAACTTTTCTTGGTGTCGACACCACAGCAGACTACCTCCATATAGTAGCTTCCTGTCTTTCCGAAGAAGAGCTGATTTAGGTTCATAGTTAGCCAGCTGACTGCCCAAGGATGGCTTGTTTATAATGTACAATTGGATCTGTGTTGTTTTGTCAAGCTAGCCCCACCACTGTTCAACCAGTATCCCCCGTTCATAGCCTTATGACTCCCATCACTTACTGCACCCGCAGGCCTTGCTGGTGTTGACACACAACAACAAAATCCAATGATACATCAATACTGTTCCAAAGACTGCAGACTGAAAACTGACGTCGGCAAACTTTAGACTTTCAACAACTTTGACTAAATAAAGTCCACAAGATGAATTCCCACTTCAGAGTCATGTCTGAGGATGTGCATATGCAGACTGGTATGTTAGGAGAACAGGACCATCAGTAGTTATCTTCTTTCATGACAAAACGTGTCCAGGAGCATTGAGGTTTTATTCTTTATAACCACTGTACTTAAATTTACTTTTTAGCAACGAAACACTGGTACAGTCAGATATCTGGTGTCATGGCAACAACAGTCAACACACCCTTGCTTCTCATCCCAAAATGTCTGTGTTTTATTGCTCTTACTTGTTAGATTCTCCTTCCTTTTCCCAACAATGTCCCTCTCCACCCTCACCTGTAAAGACATGTGTTCATGGTGCTTGGGACAGCTAAGTAGAGTCGGCTGCAAGTGACATCTAATGTCAATAGATGAAACATTTAGTGAGAGGCATCATCAGGGCCGGATTACAGCCGAGCCACTCAGTCTGGTTTTTACTAATGCTGATGACATTTTCCTCTTCAGAGAAGAGAGCAGTGCATGTCACTGCAATCTCGCATGTAAATCCCCCACATGTAAACACTTAGTCCCATGAGGCAAAACATTAAGACCTTGTCACCATTCAGTGTGAAACATTCACTGAAGGAGAGAGGGAGTAGAGCTTCTCTTTCAGCACAGTTGCAAGCAGCATTCAATTCAGAAAATGCATCAGAAAACAGCCAAGTCTGTTTAAAAGCAGCACTCTCAAACATAATAACAGCCATTACAACAGGACCAGCCTGTTCAAGTGAATACAACGCTGTGCTGAAAGCCTCTGGAGAGGTACTTGCTGCCCAAACAAAAAACATGTTTTTAGTTCTTTTGTCTTTTTTAGTGAATTGTGTGATGTATCATAGCAATCACATAAACAAGGACTTTTACATGTTCCAACTGCACATTAATGACAATATATACGCTCAATTTTCTAATGGCAAATTATAACACAAAAGATGACATTTAATATAGATTTCTTTAAAGTGCAAGTAAAAATAATGCTACTTAAGGCTGTTTGAGGGGCTTTTCAGCAGATGTGGCTTAAGAGGAAACAAACACCAAATCCCTAACATGAGTGCATGAAAAAGTTCAAATTCAACAATATGAAAATGTTTCAAACCCTTAGCTGTGCACTCCGAAGCAAAAAATACACATCAGTAATAATACCAATGAATGTCATATTGATGATCAATAAACAGTCCCTAATGAGTTGGTAAGTCCTCTACAATCTACACCTAAGCCAGTGTAGAAGCTGTTGTATCTCTTACAACACTTCAATGTAGCCCTCTATTGCCTTTCTGTCTGCTTTTCTTTAGTCTCCAGTCTCTTCTGTGCCCCTTGGAGGCCAGTCAAACTGCTGAGCTGCGTTTGTCGTCATGGTTCCCTCCTATCATAAATCTGATGGCCTGGTTTGCGAAACCTATGCAGCCCATGAGTTGCTAAAACAACAAGACTACCTGAGTGAGGAGAAGGGCAGAGAAACAGGCCCGATATATAAGGATTACTATGTAATGTATGCATTATGCTATGAAACTCAAAGAGGCTTGGACTACCAGTCTCTGAGCTAGTGTGTATGTGTTACTGTGTGTGAGGCTTTCTGTTAAATGGAGCATGACATGGACTTATCAATGTATTGATAAACCTGCACCAGTACCATCGAAAATCACCACCATGATTGAGTATTTTGTCATTACAACACTGACGCCGAGCCTGATAATTTATGATGATCTTGAACCAGAATGTGCAGTTTTCATGGAAACAGAGAAATTTTTTTCTGAAACTACAGGTCAACAAAACTGATTACTGTGGATTTTGTTTGCAAAGAAAAATGTGTCGTAGTTGCTGAACAACAAGTTGTATAGAATCAGCACGGACGAAATGGTTTTGACCATTTTCTACTCTGCTTCAAAAGTTGCTTTAGCAGAGAAAAAGCTGAGTATAGATGGAGAAGGGAAGTTTGTATACAGAAACATTGAGTCACACAATATTTTTTAAAATATCTTTAAAATCCTGTACTGTAATTCACTAACGGAACATACAGCGGTCTTGTTTGACTCGTGCCTTTCCCGCCTTTCTTATCATATGTTTACAGAGTGGCCTGGCCACATCCTGTTGAAGTGGTTTGAACTGGCGACATGGAAACACAGAGGTTTAAGAGATTGTCCCTTAACTGAGGACCTGAGTTCACGCTGTCATACCACCAATTGTCTGCACTGCAGAAGTGTCCCTGAACTACTGCACCCAAACCTCAACCAGCTGCAGGTCTGCTGCTCCATGGATGACCCTGACCCCTAAACTCCAAGTGGAGGTGGCAAGAGAAAAGAATTTCCCCACAGGGATCAATAAAATATCACAGCATTGTCTGAAGGAGGACACCCTTTGTTTAAATTGCTGCCTTCTTATAGAAAAGAAGAAGATGTATGTTCAGTTAGAACTACACTGAATATGGAAATTTGTCTTTTGGAATTCTGCTGAGAAGATGCCAAAGACTTGTTGCTTTCATCTTTGTGTCCCACGCTGAGGTTTTGACCCGGGGTAGGTCATTGGGTTAGCTCACACGCTACTCCTCTGTGATTTCTAAACTTACCTTTGATGAGGATTTACAGTAAAAAGCCAAAACAGGAACCAAATACCTATAAGTATACCGCATAAATATACATCTATTACAACTATGTGTCTGTTTAAGGCATACAAATTCCATTCAAATTAGAGCTCAGTCATTTTAAAGTCTTTATGTCAGACATTTGCTTATTCCAGTTTCTTAAATGTAAAAATTTGCATGTTTTCCTTGTCATTGGAAAGTAACTGGAGATTTGGAATTTGTGATGAGCTTTTTTGTTTGTTTGATTTTTTTATTTTACATTTAACATTTTATAGACTACAACTTAATCATGAAAATAATCAGCAGATTTCTCAATAATGGTAATGTTGCAGCCCTAGTAGCTGCAGTTTGATCCAAATATTGGTGGGATCTGACTCAAAGCTGGATATGCTGTGCAACATTTCAATATATCAGGGAGGAAACTAAAGACCACCCACTGATATTTTGTAGTGGATGTCTTGATGTGAGTCTGCGGTGAAATTGGTTAAGATTTGATTGTTGCAGGGCTCACAATCATTTATATTTTCCTACATAATACAGCTACATGCAGCAAACTGTTAACCCAAGTTAAAATTAGACCGGACAAGCCTCCTCTCCCTCTCCGCTCTCTCAGGTGGGCTGTCCTTCATAAGAATTTCAGGCTGAGTATTTCAACACAGTATTTTCCACCTACATTTCCTTTCTGTCGAGTCTCGCTCTCAGTCCCTCCCTTTGCATAGTTTCTCTTCAAAGCAGTAACCCAGCACTGCCCCAGTCCTGTATAAGGCTCAGTATATGAGGGTACCATAGGAAACGGAATCTGTTGCGTATAGAGAGGTTCACTCTATAGGAGGCACAACAGGGAGCATGGCCTAGTTTTACCACCAGCTGCCTCACAGTGGGCCTCACTAACAGCTAACAGCAATAAACCCCAGTCCAGTGCAATACAACAAAGCGGCAGCCGGGCCAGAGCTTAGCACGCACCCACACGCTAAAAAAAACAAAACAAAACAAAAAAACGGCAGCTCTGTAAGCATCCTCACGTTGATGTTACACACAGACTTCTGGCTCTTCCATCTTCGGGTTTGTCTTGATTTGTTAACTGAGCTGGGCAGTCGCAGTGAAGTGAAACTGAGTTTGAGCACAGTGTTTTTTCTTCCTACGAGTCCCCAGGTATTCGGTTCCCGTTTAGCCTCTTTACTGTAAATCCTCATCAAAGGTAAGTTTAGAAATCACAGAGGAGTAGCGTGTGAGCATGTAAACCCCAACAACCTACTCTGGGTCCAAACCTCAGTGTGGGACTCAAAGATGAAAGCAACAGGTCTTTGGTCTTTGAGTTTGAAGCCAACAGCCTGTTATGGAGAGATTAAAGCAGGTCCACAGGTATGCTTCCAAAGCAGATAGTCCCTATGATCTCAGACTGAACATTATACTAATTTAGCGTAACAATCTACTAGATTTTACTTTTTTGTCCCTCATATTTACATCTATAAATGGAGACAAAATCACCTCTCTGTATATTATATAAAAATATAAGAATTGTATAGAAACATGCAACAAATTTGAAATACTACCAGACACCAAGACAGTCATGGCTTAATGTATGTAAATGCATAAAAATGAGAAATGAAAGACACATCAATAGGCTATAGTGTGATTCAGTACAGTACTGTACAATACAGTGAGGTCACAGGAGCTTTTATTCGTACAAACAGATGCCACAACAATCCAACAATGATCCTGAGGCCATTAAAAGAAAGGAGGGGTTCTGAGTAAGCGTCTGTGTTTTTGAGTACTGTATGTGTGTGCGTGGCCGTTTGAAAGATAATGGAGTGTCCCCATTGGCTGCACAAGTATGCTACACAGAGGGACCGACATGATTGGCTGGAATGTGGCGCACCCCCTGACACATGCCCAAATACACTCAAACACAGTCTCGCAATTAAGCCGCTCTCACAACAACCAATTTGGTTAAGGCTTAATCACAAAGCTACTGCACAACGTATCAAACAAACACTCCCACAACTGTCCACATCGAATCAAACCATTTGAAATGGATTTCAGTGAGATCTTTATCTGCAAAGGTTGTTTTTTTTTTTCTAAACAGAAAGATATCTGTTTGGCTACCCAATCTTTTTCAGTCAATACAATAACCAATAACCAATTTCTCATGGCTGACACAATAACTACAATATTTATATACTTATAAAAAACAAGTAAACTATAGTTTAGGCACACCCAAGGATAAGAAAGGTGCTAAAAGATGCTAGGATTTACTGAGCAAAAATGGATGATTTACTATACTTGGCTCGAATAGGATTTTTGTTTTCAACTCGTAGAATATCCCCTCACTGAACCCTTGTAGAACACATATTGTTTGCTGTGTTTCTTCCTCTTCCTTCTTCTCTTTATCGCAAAACAACTGCAAAGGTGCACACCACAAATCAATGACAGCAATTTGGCTTTGCATTATTGCTTTTATTTACAGGCTATAATTTCAAAGATACAATAAAAAGCATGTTTGTATGGTGTGTCACTAATAAATTATTAACTTCCTCAACATGCTCTAATGCACATGCAACATAAAACCTCCCTGTGCATTTACTATAAATACAGGCCCCACTCGAAGGTGCTGATCCTTCCTTTCTCCCCGGCATAGCAGCAGAACCAAATCAGGTTTTTTATCTCCTTCACACACACCCACTCACCAGCAGGAAACTGCTGAAGATGCTGATAATTGTCTGTATGGTGTGGCAGCTTATGTACAACTAAGTGGGCGGGTTTTTTATACAGACACTATGATAACAGGGCAGGGGCTGGAGAAAGCTGAGCTGGGATAAATACAGGTGCCTCACTCTCCCTCTCAATTCATCTGTTAATGGTGCAGGTGGAGGCACACAAAAACACGGACATTTCCAACATGGGAACAGCCCGGAACAACCCAGCTGTGCAAATGAATAATATGTTAATGAAATTAAATCACACACATGTGAGCACTGTGGGTATACAAGAACTGGCAGGCCGCTGGGAAGTGAAATGACTAGCCAACTGAAATATATTTGCCTCACTCAGACTTAAAAAACATGCACACACACGCACAGACACACACAAAGTGCCATTTTTAAGATATCTCACAAGTGTCCCCTTTTAAGGCTCCATGTAAAAAAAAACATGTAAGCATGTACACTTGATTTGTGCTCCTGACTCATCTCCTCTTACTCATCTCCTACCGCATATTCACCTACACATAAATAACATACACTGACGATATAGCTGGCCTCTAATCTATCTCAGGTGGTCTGTTTGAGAGGCATTGCTACACAAACACAATCCAAATGTAATTTTGATCTTTTCTGGCATAGAAATGTTAAAAACTATGAGTAATCAATCTCCCCTACTTTATTCACCGAATTTACAAGTGATTACATGTACCAAAATGGAAATGCAATGTCTGATTAGATTAAAATTCCATCTATTTAAGATGATATTTAAATGTGTTTTGACCCAGGGCCGGCCTCCTTCGGTGTTCCCTCTACAGCCGCCAATCCACAACAGCAGCTTTGAACTTTAGACCTTGTTTTCTAGGCAGACGATGAAAACGAACAGGCCGTCGGGTTGTTGGCAGACTGACAAGGAGACAGAGAGGGAGGAGCGAGGGGAAGAGAGGCAGAGACAGAGAGGAGCTTGTAAAGAAAGGAATGAAGTAATGAAAAAAAATTACGGCGGGAAGAGAGGAATGAAAGGAGAAAGTGAGAGAGAGGGAGCGGAGAAGGAAAGAAAAAGCCTGGAGAAGGGAACCAGAAATGTAGAAAGGAAGATAATGAGGACACATGTTTAAATAAAAAATAGATATAAAAATAAAGAGGAAAGCAAGAGTGGACAGACGGAACAAAATCATCAAGGTCAGCTCTTTCCATTACATGCCACATGAGCTTTCTTCAAGTTCCACCCTCATGCTAATGTGTCACACAACTTTTTGGTTTTGTAAGTGTGACTGTCTGAAAATAATCGTCATTGTTTACAGCGGTTTTCTTTTAATGAAGTGTGTTGCAGAAAGTCTGTGCTGTGCCTGAGGGTGTCAAGTGATCTACCCAGTGCTGTTCCTGACAGCTTCATTGTGGTGGCTGAGGAACTGAAGCTGTAATATACTTAGTACACTGACAGACAACATGCTAGCCCATTCATCTTCTAAGTATGATTTATTTTGTTTTGTAGGAGTTCAAAGCAAATAGAGGCATGTGAGGTGTACATAATGAAGTGTTCTGGGCACAAGTCCAACCACAGGAGAGTTCATGTAATACAGTACAGCTGATGGCTGTATATATTTGTATTGTATACTTTTCAGGATATTTACACTGTCTCTAATTGTGCTGAATGTAAAATTTCCAAACCAGATCCATAGCTGGACACAACTGTGTGCACACACAGCTAAACTGAGGCTCACTCATCACTGATCAATACATTCTTGTCAATTGCTGACCTCGAATATGTGAATGACTGGACATCATGTCATGCAGAGTCAAAGTAGGAATGCATCCACACACAAACAAGCTGACAATGATGCACGCCAGGAAGATTCTGCGTTCGATGTGCTTAAAGGACCATGTCACCATCATTACCAATGAATGCTATTAGTGTGACCTGAATGTAAAGATTAAACATTTCGACAATAAATAAAAAACGGGTTACAAGTTCACTACCAAAGCTCCATTCATTAAGATCTGAGGTGTTATGTCACCATGACACCCCACTGACCACTATTTGAAGTGGGGTGTCATTGTTCCTCTAATCCAGGGTTGTTGTCAATGCAGGGATATATAATTTCCTAAAATTGTAGTGTTAGCAGCAGTATCTAGCATATAGCATGTTTTACACTGTTGACAAACACAAAATGCTAAATGTTCACTGTGTTAATAGAAAACTTCAGAGGAGTAAATTGAGGAAGGCTGAATATTTGACTTGTTTTTGCTAGATTTTGTCAGAGAAACAACAGTAGTTTTTAAAGATACGTTGGCCTTCACTCTGGGGTGGGCCAAGTAAAACAAATAACACATTAATAGGAGCTATAATTCAGGCTAGATCTCTGCTGACGTAAACTGTGAAGAGCAGACAGAGGTGGAGACACAGAGCACCAGTGGTATATGTCAGATTGGTGTATGTCCACAGAGGTGAACATTTTTCTGAGCTATTCCACATGAGTCAAATTGTACACGCATTAAAACATCCCACATTCAATTAATTAATTTTATGTTCCTGGGTAAATATATATAGCAAAAATAACATCAAATATGACCTTGTTCTTGCCAAGAAGCCCACCCACCACTTCCACAGAGAAACATTTTCATTACATAAAATATGGCCTAAGCACACACTCCGACTGATTCAAAGTCAGAGTCCAAGCTAAATATGCAGTGTCAACATTAGGATAAATTATTAGTTGTTTTCTCTAAAGATCTGTGCAAGCCTCCGTTTCCCTGTTTCTCGCTCCTCACTCAGGAAAGAGAAGAAGCTGTCTGAGCATTCATCCAGTGAAGCTGACAGGACAGAGCGTTTCTGTGTGGTCTCTGTGTGTGCGTGCGCGCGCACGTGTGTGTGTGTGTGTGTTAGTTACAACAAGCAGCTCTGCAAAAGCAAACTGAACATGTGGATTCATCTACCCACGACCAAACAGACTAATAAATATCACTCTAACTATAATCTGTTACTTTAATTACACTGACAGTAAAGAGAAAAGGCTGTATATTACTGTTTGATCTGGGCCTGAGGAAACAGGAGAAAGCATTATGCAATGTCCACATAATAGAACAAATAGAACAATGTTTAGAGGCTTATATTCCTCGTAGAGTGTTACAGTAGCTCTGTTGGGAGGCAGAGCAGACTGGTGTGCCAGTTCCAGCCCACGCATTGTCAGATTTGGCTTTTCCTTTTCTTGGTTTTATGTCATGCCAAATCAGTTGTATATAGATTTATTTTGTTGTTTTATTTATTCAAATTCAGTTTTCTCTGACAAAAGTTTCCATTTGAAAATGATCTATTGTTTGAATTTCCATTGCTGTGTACAGAATGACAAGGTCTAAACAGGTAATGATTTGGAAGGAGGGCAGTCTCCTGTGGACTGAGAGGGGCCCTAGTGACATGGTGACTGAGTGAAGTCTGGTACATTAATTCTGACGAGCACAGCGAATACAAACCAGGTCATGGACCTCACTGGCTACTTTGTTCTGGTTATGGCTGCTATGAGGAGTATAAATGCAGTTTACAAAGAGAATGTTACACTGTTCTTGTATGCATACCAACATGTACTTTCTCAAATTAGTGCCTTTCTTATCAGGCTATTGATTGCTTAACCCACTCATAGGCCACTTCACAAAAACCCTCAAAATACAGAATATTGAACCAGTATGCTGAGTTAGTCAAGTTAGCAGACAGTTTGTCTAAAAAATGCTTAGTATTAGTCTTTTACTTAGTCTGTTATACAACTTGAAATTACAGGGGGAAATTGGAGACTGAAAAGACAGGAACAGAATTTACTCTAACAGCCGACATGAAGTCCAATTGCTGTCTGTTTGTTTGTCAGTTTCGAACCATCTCTATTTTTCTGTTTTGATTTTCTGGTTAGTTCTCGTCTGGTTTGGTTTTGGTGGATTCTATTCTTGTCCTCAAGATGCATGCTGATTCAATTGCAAAACAGAGTAATCATAACAGAACATGCCTATTAAAATACACCAAATCATTTGCTGGCATATCCTGTCATGAGTCATACTGATTATGTTATGACTCAATGATTAAAAACACAACAATAAATTCAGAAGAAAATACTCTCGCTTTAGATATTATTACCATTCTCTATATCTTTCATCTTTCATCCTCATGTCCCCCTAAAAATGAATAATAGGTTGTGTGTATACATGCGTGCGCATGATTTTAACGTTACCAAACAATTAATAAAGACACTTCCATTATGCAAAATAACACTGAAATTGATTAACTTCATCTGCCTTTGGTGAATAAACCGACAAAGATGAATAATATCTGATACAAGGAAACAACATGACACCTTACCAAACCCAGCAGCATGGGCAGCTACCACTGATCTTTTACTACTATGAGAGAGCTTCATCCATTTTCCTCCCAGCAGCCAAACACAGTAGCTCACAGTCGACACTCCTCCAGACAAAATCTCCCTGCAGGGTGCAGAGGTATAAATCCCACTTCAGGCTCTTCTTCTGCCCTCCCTCCTCTGGTTTAACTATTTAGCCGCTTCAGTGATTCGGACATTCATTGATACTCCCTTCGCTCCCACGCTTTGCCGCTTCCTGTACACCTTGACTGTTTCCTCCCACCACACCAATAACTTCCTCTTATTCTCTTCCTCTCCCTCCAACAAAACTTGCATATTTGATGCAACAAAAACACACGCAGCCTGTAGCTGTGTCAGTGATGACAAGGAGTGGGGGCAAAGGGCCAACAAGGTGAAACCTCTAAGTTAATGGTTAATCTGGTAATTGGAGTGTGCGGATTGAGGTCAAACTCCACAAATATAGTACAAACCATCACCAGGGGACGAGAGTGGGACAAACAATGCAGAACGTTAAGAGGAAAAAACGGGGCAGAATGTGAAGATGATAATGTAAAAAGGAAAAAAGGAAAATCTGAAAGGCAGGGCAAGTAGCAGAAAGAAGCAGATGAAGGAGAAATGTGAATGAGGTTCAAAATCTTTAAAAAAGGCACAAAATAAGGAAAGGGACAGAGGAAAGGAAATAAGGAGAGAGTGAAAGCAGGCAGAAATTAGGTAGTCATGGAACACAAAACAAAAGAAAAGAGAAGGATTCCCTGAACTGAGGGGGAAATGGACAAAAATAACCTCTGGGCAAACACTCCTACACTTTGACTTGCAGTTATCTCAGTAAGCGTACCACCATGATGTCATTAAATCAAGGGAGAGTGATTAAAGGTCATAAAAGTTCAATAAGACTGTTGGCAACTCTGTTTTACAACCTATAATTAAAAAAGAATTCAAGATTAGAACAATGTGTTAGGCATCAACAAAATGGTCCAATTCAGATGCTTGGATGCAGTGCGCTCTTTGATGTAGCAGTTTTTACAGCCATTTTTGAGATAAATATGCTAACAACTGCTGCATCTTGGCAACACTGTACCACATTTATTGAAGCCATAAGTAAATGACAGTTTATAGCGAGAAAGGTCATAAACCAGTAGACTCATCTTTTGTTTGTATCTACACTGAAGATAAATATAAAAACTTGAAAACAGTCCGACAATTACGTGATATTACTAATCCAAATTCAAGTTAAGATGTCTATTTTGAATAGCCCAGTCCCGTCTTTCTTGGTGAGTTTTCACACATTCCTCGTAAAACAAAGCACCCTTCTGTTCTTGCATAAGATCTTTAAATAATTTAATATTAGTCATCTTAATAAATTAAAGCAATATTATCTACTTTTATGTCCACAAAGATATTTTCACCTTACAGAGTTGATGTCATGTTAGCACACATTCACCAATTTACACACACAGCAGACAAAGCAACATTAACATTTATTTAAAGACATGTCTCTGGCTGCCTGACAAATCTATAATAAGTCTAACATTCACTCTTCTACTGTTTTAGGAGTGAAGTACTGAGGTAGTTATCAGGCTCTTTAGCTGCTAAATGTTAAACTGTTCACTATGTTCACTCGCTAGTCACAACGCACACAATAAATTATTTCTTAAAAGCTTTTTAAAACCAAAACAACGAGCTGATCGATGCTCACATACCTCATCTAATACACTACCAGTAAAGTACTTACACTGAGCAATGACGTGAAAACAATATCAATATCAAAAGCATACCATCGTGGAACAAAATGGTATTAGGCACCCTAGAGCTGAAGTCACCTTTGGAGCCATATGAACTGAATAAACATGGTCTGGTGACCTTTAAGTTAGTAAAATTGGCCCTATAAGCTAAGGGTGCAACCACATGACACTGGAATGTGATAGGGCAGTGAAGAATTTTCTAAGCCTCAAGTAGCCTGAGGAAGTCAATAACAAGATTAGCCATTTCAAATTAAGGCATACTGATGATGAAAGGGCCCATCCACAACAGTAAAAACAGCTGTATTGGTTGTCTGTGCAAGGAGCATATTAAAAGCCATATTTATGTTTATTGTTAAGCAGCAACATTATGGATGTTGTCATTATGATGGGAGCAAAAGAGGGTTTGGAGTTGGGTTTGGAGTTTGGAGCAGATGAGTGGGTCAAAGAAACCCACAATTATACAGAAGAAACCACTTTTCGAGTCCAGTATGAAACGAAGTCCAGGATGACTGATTCAAACTTCTGTAATGTACTTCTGACTCCTACATAATGTAACTAAAGTTAGGTACGTAAGTTCAGTAATAACGTACTTATTTAAACCCTAAGCACGATCTTTTCCTGAACTTGAGGAACAAGTTTTGGTGCCTAAACCTAACCAAACTGTGACCATTTCAACAATAACCCCGTGACAAGGGCAATCATCGTTTAAATATGAGGATATGTTGGAAAGGGAACATCGACGAGGACAAGAATCAGAGCTATACCTCTGGATATATTGTGTGTGACAGATGGCAATGACAGTTTTAGTTAGACAGCAGTTGTGCATCTAGCTCTACTTAAGAAGAAAGGGTTTTTAATAATTCAACAACTGCCTAGTTTACTCATGCCGACTTGAATTAAGCACTTCAGTGACTGAACAGTTTACCATATCAGTAACGTGTGGTCTTCAAAGTCCAACCATCCTATTTGACAGAGCCTTTAGCAGCCTAACGGCAGTGTTTCCCGTATAATGTTAATATTTGGACAGCTTGCCCAAGACCTGCCACAGCGAATCATGTTATGATTTCATGCCAGACATGCAGTGATGCTCATTGTCTATCTGATATTTTTTGTGGATCATGATTTACAAGCAAGGATTCTATCAATGTGTTTATTTGTTTTTTGGTTTTTTTTATATTGCATTTACGTATACTGACTGCTGCATATTAGACTGATATACACTTTTTATAAAGCTAGTGGTTCAGTTAATGGAAGACTGATGTACTCTAAAATCTGACATGATGACAACTGACATTACAGTGAAGTGAGCTGAAATTGAGTGTTGCTTTTTTAGGACATCAAAAATACTATACATTAAAGAGGCTTCTGACAGAGACAGTAAGTCAGCATGCAAGAGTTGAGAAAATCACGATCTAAACAGCTATTAATGTACTGACTTTGCCGGTTTAACTTGCAGCACAGTCTACAATGCAGAGTCCCAGCGATTTCATCACTCCATTGCAGTTTAAAACAAAGCTTAAAAAAAGGTTCTGCCTCTGCCAAAATCTCCATGTCAAAGTGAAAAAAAGGCAACAGGCCAAAACTAACATATTAGCTCATTGAAAAGTAGGGGTGCTTAATGTTGGCAGACAGCTCTTAGAGGGAACTTTCTCTCACTTTACCGGCAAATCAACAATGTTTTTAGTGTTCCAAACAGACTCATCAGAAAATAGTTTCCTTTCCTCCCTTTATTATTGGGCAATTTCTCCATTAGATGAGGTTTGAGTGGCATATCCTAAATATTTGAGGCTACAGCGCACATCACATAAAAAGCTCTTCCTGAGGGCATCTCTTGCTATTAATTTCCTTTACAAAACAAAATAGTGGAAGGTCTGCCTGTGTTAGTTTACTGAATTAAAACACATGTTTGCTGTTAGAAATGTGGCAGAGCAAGAAAATACTACCTGGATCAACTTTAATGACAAAATATGAACATCTTGTCTACCGTTATTACAGTGCGTGTTCATCTCATCTGGCACAGGAAAAGATGTTTTGCAGACTTGTTTTATATATCAATTTCTTTTTTTAAATGAGAATAATAGCATGTTAATATATTCCCACTAACAATATCAACTTAACATGGTAATGTGGATGTGTGATTAAAAACTGCCTGGGGGTTGAATTTTATCTACCTAGTGTTTTAAAAAAAGAAACAAATGATACTTTGATGGGATTGTAAACTATTTTCTGTGGTTGAACTGAATAGTATGAATGGGGAAATAGCATCGCTATTGAAGACAATTTAAAAAATTTAGATTCCATTTTGTATTAGGAATAACTTGAGAAGGATCCTTTAAATTGCCATTTCTAACTTGGACTTTGGAGGGAAATACAACCTTGTTCTTTCCTAAGTTGAAAGCTTAGCGCGCTGTTCTTTGTGTGTGGGGAGTCCATTTGTGTAGCCACTAACAGCCAAAAGTACAGGATAAGCCTGCCCGGTATGCAACTCTAGTCCATAGCTCCCTTCACCCTCTCTAAAGGCAGAAAGGTGAATTCCTTTGTGTATCATTTCCACGTGTTACTGGAAGCAGGTGGCAGAGTGAGGAGAAACAGATACACAGAAGTTAAACGGTTATGAGCCATGTCAGAAACGCGTATTAACTGACAATCTAGCCAAAGATCCATACAAGTCCATGATAATCACGCAAAGCATGCTTCCCATGTTTTCCCTGATACTGATTCCAGTTTCCTGTCATTCTGAGACTTGACACAGTGGGCACGGTGACGGCCCAGTGTACAGCTGCCAGCACTTTTGTTCTGCGGGTAATAATAGTTATAATGGTAACATTAAGCCAAGTATCAGTTTATCTTCCACCGCAGTATTGTGTGGAGGACTCCTCCCAGCTTGTCTAGACTGCCAAGTATGCAGGTGTAAATCAATACACCCACCACCAACAACACACACACTCAAAGTTCACATTTAAACTTCACTGGAATTTGAAGTGTATTTAACAGAGTGCTCTCAGCAAGCTTTACAACAGTAAAACAAACTCACTTCAACGAGAATACAAACAAATAGATAACACAGGATAGACAGAAACCTATCAGATGTGAGAGCGCCACCTCATAAAAACCAGGTAATCGCGATAGCGGACATGGTTCAGGGTCAGGGCAGGGGTTAAGATACATCAACTGAAGTGATGGATCTTGAGTCTGTGCTTGAAAACAGACTCTTTCACATTCCCTGATGTGGCTTGGCACGCTGTTAAAGGAAGAGGAGCTCTGAAGGAGAAGGGCCTGGCACTCGCTGAGGCAGAAGGGCCTCTTACTGAAGAAGAAGAGCCTGACTTTTTCTAGATAATGTGAATGTTGAAACATCCAGCAGCTCTTCCCTGTAATTTCATGAATTCAGGAGTACCAGACTTGTTTTGTTTTTTGGGGGGAAATATTAGCCACAATTTGTTTCCAGTTATTTCATCAATGACAAAATGATCATGTAATGAGTGATAAAGAATGGACAAATTATGTCTCAAGAGAACCTGTTGCTGAGTAATAGAAAATCCTTGAAGTCAAACCATCAACTCTGAGATGTTGTGATAAAGTTGTTGAATATAAATACCAATATGCTGGTTGTGCCAATAAATGTAAAGAAATGTGTTGAATAGGAATTTCATCATAAACGTAAAATGTTAATATGAACATTAACTGTCCAATAACACAAACCGGAGAGTTTAAGACACAGAATATAGTTTTTATGATGTAGTTCAGTGGAGTTTAACTGCCAGTATAGGGTGGATACATAATGACATACTAATTTCATGGCAATGTTTACACTGTTGCGGAAATGAAAGACAGCGGCTTTGTGTTTGAATAAGTTTCAAGTGTCACTTTCAGATTTCCCACAACAACACTACAGGTGTCACCACACAGGCCTCAATTTTTAATGCCTCTGATCCAAGCAAGCTATCACAGATAAGCACTTTGATACCTGATCACGACACACAGAGACTGATGCACGTATACATAAGAAGGTGAGGATCAACTAGCCACACTTTTTATTAGAGCCCGGCCAATATATTGGCGGGCCAATATTATCTGCCGATATTAGGCATTTTCCAAACTATCGGTATCGGCATTTATAATGGCCGATAAATGAATATTTGAAAAGTAAAATAAAAACGGTGTGTTGGCGGAGTGTTGGCGTCCACCAGAGGGCACTCTACAACAGGTCAAGTCTATACCACCTGATTGACGTACAGGACGGCCAGTCTGAGATCTCTTCTTGTAGGGCTACGCGTCACGGGTCACTATGCATGTGCAAACGTGCTAGCTACTGCGAAACACAAGTGAGCTAAGTGACCTGGTTAGCGGCTACCAATGATATCAACAAAAGAAGGGATACAAAAAAATGTGTATTTGTCTGTTTTGTCAAACTACCATCACTATTCCAAAGAAGGGGAATGCTGAGAGGCACTTTCAAACTGTTCATAAAAAGTACGACAACGACTTCCTTCCGAAAAGCGAGAGCCGAAGCATCATTACGAGTGAGTCACTCCATCATGCGAGAGGATGCTGGCGTGAATATCGCCGCTTCTCAATCCATAGCAAAACTGTTTTTTTCTGTTGGAAAAAGAAAGCCAAGTTGTCCCTACAAGCTCTGGGGCTGTGAAGGTTGCACATCTGAACAAATGGCTCCACCTTTCTCCACTGATCAGCTGTTAGCCTCGCCGATCAGCTGCTAGCCTAGCAACGCTAACTTTCAAACCGACATACTCAATACTCTGTGGGCTGTCCATCCTTGCTCCGTTGGTCCTCTCTCCACCACAACCTCAAGGTTATTCACCACCTGGCTCCTTTGTCGCTCTCCTCTGCTGCTGTGGTCTCCTCTGGCTCGCGGCGATGTTGGATGGTCGCTGCTCTGCCGTTGCTGGCGGGGTCTTCAGGTGTTCAGGGCAGGAGCTCGGACTGACAGGCGCTCCATTTATTCTTTGTTTTGTTTGTTTCACTTTGTTAAGCGCTAAGATGATAAAAGAGGCCTTCGTTGAGGCAGCTGACTCCTTGTTTCATATTGTAGAAATATTATTATCAATCAAAGCTCTTCAGCTATCAAGAAGTAGTTACACAGCGCTGTGAAGTAATGACCGAGGATTTGCTACAGCAGCTTCGGAGAGACATTCCAGACTGCAAGTGTTTCTCACTGCAGTTTGACGAGTCGACAGACACCAACGACACAGCTCAGTTGTGTGTTTTTATTCAGATGGTGTTTACAGATATGACTGAAGAAGAGGAGCCATTAACAGTACTGCTCATTAAAGAATGCACATAGAAAGAGTTCATTTTTCAGTCATTCAAAAACTTTATGGTGAAAACCACCAGCTCCCGGTATGTAAACTGTGTGCAGTATTGATGGCTGTTTGTCACCTATGTGTATTACTGCTGTCAATTTTGATGTGCAATATCAAGGGTTACATTACTCTCTATATATCAGTTATGCATTGTGTTATATAAAGTATACTCAGTGTATGTATAAATAAATACATGTTTAGTATTTGTTATGTAGGTAGATCATTTTGAAAGTAGCTCACAAGCTAAAACAGTGTGGGCACCCCTGCTCTACAACGTCTCTGTTGGCAACACTTATGTTTAGAACGCCACAAACTCTATATTATATTTTGATGTTCCTCTGTTCTCTTGTGAGAATAAAACAAACATGTTTATCTTTAAACTGCATTATCATATTAGTTCTGCATTATCAGATAAAGGACTCAAATAAAAACAAATAACTAATGTTACAGAAAGCCGTTTGTGTTTTGCTACACGTTGCTGGATTTTTTTTAAAAATATATATATCGGCCGATATATCGGAATATCGGATTTTTAAATCAACAAATATCTGTATCGTGTCGGCCTTAACAATCCTTTTCTCAGTCGAGCTCTACTTTTTATCTCACCACACAGACAGGAGGTATCCAGTTTTAACTAAAGTAAAATCCAGCATTTAACAATGTCATTGTCTTAGTGCATGCTGAACCCTGAACCTCTAGTTTATGCACACCTGAGGGTAAGAAAGACAAGTGAGCAAAGATGGATAGTTATATTCCTTAGCTCTATTAAGATTTGCTGTTATCTGATATCGTTTACGCTGTTTGACTTAAGTGTGTTTTATGCTTCTATATAGAGCCCAGAGTTTGACCAAAAGTGGATTTTCAAATTAGCGTGTGCGATTTCATTTCGTGAATGGATGATCAGTTAAGTGGCGGGATTATTATGAAATAGAGAACATGACATACAGTATTAAGTAACGTAATGTCAACAGAGTGGTTTCTTTTCCTGCCTGCCTGGCTGCCTTCAGTGCCCTGTCCCTATCTTGGACAAGGTGATGGTGTTGCGTTATATATTCGAGACGAGACAAACTGAAAACAGGTCAGATGAGAGAGGCCTGGCTATACGAGATATGAGTTGAATGCCACACTTGTCAGCCCCCGGTAAAATCAGCTATTCCAACGTTTAACGTTACATCAGGACCATATTTCCTAACCCCATCGAGAGTAACGCATGGAAGGTATTTCATGGGGTAGAAAATTATTTTATAAAAAAATATCTTTGAACTAACGTTAGTCGTTCTTAGTCTACATTGAAAAACCTGACATTAATGATATTAACAATATGTACGGCTGCTGCATATCTAACCTTTACCTACAGCAGCTACCTGTTGTAGTCAATTTGTTAATTTACAATTAAAAGGGAGAGGGAGATTAGGAGGATTTAGAGCAGAAGTGATGATGACTGACTCAGTGAATCCTCCACTCAGCCATCGGCAACTATCAGAGCCAAGTCCAGCAGATAACAATGGTTTGTCCGATAAGTAATGGAGTCATATACATGTATCCAAACACACATGACAGATTGTCGCTCACGGTGACTGTAAGCCTGAACATGGTTATTTGTTTAAATGTGAGTGTTCAGTTGGGATTCCAGAATAATTGATCGTAAAAGTATATCAGACATTTAGTACTATAGATAAAGGATGAATGGAGATGAATGCCGCTCTCAACAATGGCTCCCACTGTAAAAGACCGGCCCATAATCTTAGACGAGTCACGGCGGGAAAGAAGTGGTTACAGTGTAGCGGCCGAGCCAGAGATTAGCCACTGTGATAAAAAGAAGAAACTCTCACAGGCAGC
The DNA here is from genome assembly GCA_903131615.1 of Diplodus sargus. Taxonomy (NCBI): domain Eukaryota; kingdom Metazoa; phylum Chordata; class Actinopteri; order Spariformes; family Sparidae; genus Diplodus; species Diplodus sargus. The sequence continues at coordinate 311,976 of CAEMYA010000117.1, forward strand.
TTAACAGAGTGTAAATGGCCCCTTGAAAGAGCTACTTCAGACCCAAACACAGACATCAGCTTCCATTCAAACTCTTATTATCCAACTCAATTCCATATCATCTGTCTTTTGAATCAGGTTAATGCATTCTGCTGCTACTCTAATACTGCTCAATTCTTTTCTATTCAGTGTCACAGAAGTATTCAAAAGAAGTTTCAGGGCTAGCATCTTTAACACCACAGTCTGTCAATCAAGTAAAGAGCAGGAGCTCTCACAAATTAAATATTCACTTCTTCTATGAGATCATTAAGTTAACTTCTTTGGTGTTACCCCTGAGCTTGGTTAAGCTGATCACTGTGAAATTAACATCTTACAGGAGACATGTCACATTATGTCTGTGACCAGTTAAGCAGCAGAGATTGCCATTTCTTCAAATTTAGGGGCATTCTTTCTCGAACCATCGTAAATCAGGCATGAGTTAAATGAAACTGCCCTACCTCCACAACGATGTACAGTTATGGCATGATAATGATGTTCTCTACAAAGTTGTCAACCCTTTCAACATTGAATCATCTATAATTGTATATATTCCCAATTAGTGTTACAAGACCAAGCTAGCTCCCAAATGAAGTAACTGAATGGTTATGTGCAGACTACTTGAACAATATCTCCTTCACTCTGCTGTTGATTGTGTTGCAACTTGCAATCTATCAGACAGATTTTGATGACCTTATGTTGCACGCTACAACTTGTGTGGCAACGTATAGGTTTGAGATTAGGGCTGGGTATTGTTAAGAACCTCATGATTCGATTCGATTTCGGTTCTTTAGGTCGCAATTTGATTCAATATCGATTCGATTCAATGTTGACTTAAATGCTTCGAAATCGATTCAGTAATTAGTAGTAATAAACAAATAATTCATTGATTAATTTAAAAAAGTAATCTTCAATTATAAATCTTTCCTCTAGGAAGCTCTAGTTTGAATAGAAATGTAAACAACAACTCGATGTGTTTAGTTATAAAATAGTGCAACCATAGTTAAGCTGAGAAAGTGCCATTGCTTCTGGGACTGCATGGTGCATTTCTGTCCCTCCGCCCTCTGGCTAGACGCGAGGGGGTAACACGTTGACAGCCGTTTTTAGCTAGAGCACCAAGCCGCCAATTTGCCCGTCATTTTGGCGGCTCGGTCCGCGGTTTTAGAGGCCGGCAAATTGGGGGTCTGTTTTGGCTCACCGATTTTCCGCCTCGGAGGGAACACTTATTTCCGCCTCGACTGCTATCTAAAACCGAGGCGGAAATGTGCCGGCCCGTGGGTGAGGTGGGCGGAGGCGTCAGTGACCTGCACTGTTGTGCAACCCACAACCGAGGAGTTTTAAAAACAGGAAACAGCTGATCACAGCAGTCAGTCCATCACTTCATCCGCGGACATTAAGATGAGCAACTGGACAGCCGCTGAGATCCAGGAGATGCAGCGTCTCCTCGGTCTCTGTGTCTGTTTGGTTGTGTTAGCTTGTTGTTGTAGCGCAAGCTAGGTCGCTACTTTCAAATTAAAAGCCCCCCGCTAACAACCCAGTTCTAAACTTCAATGGGGTGCAATGTAAAGCTCTTATTTTGAAGACAAATTCTACGTCACTGTTCGCAGCTCAACTTCGATCTTCACGTCACGTCACATATTTACGCCTACCTCAGAGGCGGCTTTTGGAAAAGGAGGAATATTACACCTCGGTTTTAGAAAGACAGGACGGCACATTGCCGCCCTTACATTGGAGCAAATGTGCCGCCTTTTCAATCTAATAAGAGACCCCCCTCTCTCCCTGGAGGAGAGTGCAACCCCCGGGCGCAAGGTGCAGCGGCCAGGGAGAGACCGGCTGTGCCGGGAGTTTACAGTCTCCCAAAGAGCGGTCCGTCAGACATCGGCTACCTGCCTCCGCAGCTCCGATGGTGTTTCCGCGGCGCATCACCCTCCGACCCTCAAGCGAGGTCGCGGGCGAGGCGCTTCCAGCTGCTGGTGACAGGGGCCGAGAGGTCCGGTGAGGGACAGCGGGTCGTCGGGGCCGCTGCTTGCCTGAATCGATTCAGAGGATTTTATGAATCGATATTGAATTGGGAAAAAATATATTGCAATGCACTGATGAATCGATATTTTTACCCACCCCTATTTGAGATGAGCAGATGTGGACTCAATTGCAATTTTCCATGAATACAAGCACATACTACTTATGCCGACTTGAATCGATGGCTTTGAGAAGACAAGACAAACAAACGTGTTTGTTTCAAATGCCTTGGCATGAGTGAATCTAAATGGACAAGGTACTCTATGGCTTCTGCCAGCACTTAAGATCTAGTACAGCATCTTCCCTACATGCTGCTGTTTAATTCAAATTTAAACTTTATTCATAATATTTTAACAACCCTCATTATCCAGACTGGTAAGCTGTGCAGTTGATATAACACCATCAGTACTTTCACTACCACATTTACTAGTTACAATATATCAATTTAAAGCCCTTTGTCAGGATACCATTAGCATGAGACAAGAGCTTTTGTATGCAGAAGGTCCATTCGTAGTGACAAACCCACAGAGAATTATCACTAAACTCTGCAGTTCCACTCAGCTCAACTGACCTTTAAGGCGTCAATTTATTGTTTTGGTTTTACGGCCCCAAACTTAACTGTTTTGGTTCATTGTCATGGGGTCGTTTTTGGCCGCAGCAGGCAGCTGTTGGAGTGATGAAACTCTGAAAAACCCACCCGTAAAGCATCAAACAACAGATACAACAGTTAGCTGCTCACTGAGGATTTAAGCAGCAAATGAGAGACATTTCTCAAATTTAGACACAGCTAAAGATATTGTATTTAAATTCATTTTGTGGCTAGAACATGAAACAAAACAAATGCTAATATTGCTCCATATTGGCTGGATATGTAAAGAAGCAACTCTCTGCTAGCATATCAACTTCGTAAGTCAATGTTGTATTTTCCCTGCCCCCAAGAAAAAAAAAGGTTATTGCAGATAACCAGATATTGGGAAGAGACAGGGGGCACTAATATCATTCTTTCACTCAGTATACTTATGCCAAACCATTCACCATTGTCCGTAGTTCCGTGGACTTCAATATGAAACAAAATTTGGAAATCAAGCTGATCTGAAGTATTTTCATTTTAAAACCGCTAGAAAGAATACAAGCAAGATAGAATCAATTGATGATTTTTCTATATATACAGTTTTTCTTCTTTGGTCCGTCAATATCGTTTCAAATTCATTTTAGAGATTTAAAAATCAATTAAAGCTGGAAGCAGCGATTAACAGGCTCTTGCAGTCCACGCGCGTCGGGTCATGCTTCTGTCTGCATTTTTGTGCGATTGTTTGCTAGTCAATAACAGTGACCATTCAATTGACAATATCTGACTTCTTGTTGGGTTTGGGGTATTGGTCCAATAACATTTATTGTGCATTTGGTCATGATATACGTGCTCATTGACATTCGTATACATCCGTGAAACATGCCAGCGAAATATATTTGGGTTTTTTTGGGTTATTTTGCGGTGATGTGAAGTGCCCCCTTGAGGCCGAATTGCACAGAATTTTGCACAGATACTTAGGGGCTCACAGGGACGTATGAAACCAAGTTTCATGTCATTCGGACAAACCAATGTGGAGATATGCAACACTTCCTAGTGTGACCAAAATGTACCGGAAGTTGTTTTTTTAATAACTTGAGTATTCTTCGGAATACAAAAGTTCTTTTTACAAAATTTCATCAGGACTGTCCACAGATGCTATGTGCAAATTATTGTGTTCATCGGTCAAACGGCCTTTGAGGAGATGAAAACAGGCGATGTACATTTCGCGATTTTGCGAAAAGAAAATATCAAATGGGAGTGGCCTATATCAACCGATTCAGCTTGATTCAACTCGATTCAGCGAACGCGTGGATATGAAGTTCTTGAATATGTGAGATAGTATGTGGGATTTAATGGTCAAAGGAGGTTTTCCCTAGATTATAGCGCCACCTGCTGGTGGACACCTTTCATTTTTGGGTTGTTAACTACTGGCACTAATCTGTACCATATTTCGGTTCATTGTTACAGTTTGGGTCACTGTGTCAAAAATGCATTTAGACTGCCACCAAAGCGCCACCTGGGGGCGGATTGGTGACAACTTCTTCAGCTATTCTCGGGGGACCATAGGCAACAATTGTACCAAGTTTCATCTTAATCGACCAAGCCGATTTTAAAAGATATAAATCTTGAAGTGTAAAGGCGCCATCTGGTGGTCATGTCCCCAAATTTTGCAAGGTGCCTAAAGGGAATGTGTTGAAGTACCGACTCAAGTGTCATGTCAATCAGAAAAACCATTGTGGAGATAACACTTCCTGCTTTTGCAATTTTCGTCAAAAAAATTACTAATTCGTAACTCTGGTACCGAGTTGAATCAGGACTTTATTTGCACACCATTCTGTCAGGGACACTCCAGCGATGCTGTGTGCAAAGTTTCGTATATTTGGTGCAATTGCCTCGGAGGAGTTTGAAAAAGTAAGTTTTCAACATTTCACGCATTTGCGGAAAAAAAACGGTACGCAGAAATGAGCGTCGCCTATATCATGAGATTCAGCACAATTCAGTAGCGTAGATATAAGGTTTTTTAATGTGCGACAAAGTATATGAGACTTAGGGCCAAAAAACACATCCATTTTTTGTAGCAACACCTACTGGTGGCTGTGCGACAGACGTTTATAGAATACGACATTTTTCACCACTTCTGACAGGTTCATCAATTTTTATGCATTTTGGGAAATGTTCAGACCTCCAAAAATGCATTTGTTTTGGACAAAGAAGAAGAAGAAGACTTACAATTTCAACAGGGACCTCACAGGTCTGTGATCTGCTCGGGCCCTAATAATAAATCATATGAGACATTAACCTATTTTTTCACCCACCCCTATTCTCAAACACTATAGCAACCTTGAGCATTTCAATATACCAAACCACAACTTTTAATTTTACGCTAAGCAATTTCACAAAACGTGTTTTGGTCTTAGACGGAGAAGAGGGTTTCGTAGGGACAAGTCCAGGCAAATGTTTCAAGTTCAACCACAGTCTGCCTCCATTATAAAATTACACCAAATGTGAAAATCAAAAAAGGGACTCTTTTTCCACCCACTACCTGGCATCCATTTATGAGCGAAAATAACTGGGCTTAGTGGAAAACAACAGTGTCTGACAGAGAAAATGACTCATCTCTCGCTCTCTCCCTTCCTCTTTACTAGTTACCAGCTCCAGCACACCCTGTACATAAAAACATAGCTGAACTTCAATGAGAACACAGACGCCAACAATGAGCACAACTCGCTTACCACTCTGTTCCAAGAACTGATGGGGCAGACTGACAGAGTTAAGGAAATAAACACAGTGTCCAAATGATGAGTCAAATAAGTGTTTCATGTTATTTTAAAATTAGAAAAGAGGAGAGGAAAAATGAATAAGAGAGCATAGAAAGAAAATGAAAGGACAAAAGTGTTTAACCTTATGCATTACTCATATGGGTGGGATATCTGTAATGGACAGGTTACTTGCCATGGTTTAGCTGTTGCAGCCTAGCTTGTTTCCTCTATCAGCTGATATATTCTGATGTCAATAATGCATGGTGAAGAACTACAGTGAGAGTCGGACTTGAGATAAAATTAATTTCCTCTCTCTCTCATGGAAGCTTTTTGGGTTACGTAAAAGCCATTGAAGGTAAACCTGCATTTTGAGCCGCAGACAGGATATATGCAGAGATTACACCTAAATCTGTTAAAACATGTTGTCCGTTCTAGTTGGTGAGGAAATGCAGGAGGCAGGTTTTTCGATCACTCGTCGATGTAGTGATATTGTCTGGGATCAGGGCAAAAATCAAAGTGAGCATTATAGGAGACTGGGAGGAAAAACAGGAAAAGAAAATAAAGTGTGTGTTTGAGTAGAAAAGCACATCCCTGAGTAATTGTGGCATCTCTCAAGCAGGAAAATAAAACATCATAGTTAGAAGTCTATACTGACTGCTTTCAGTATTTAACAGCAGTGTTAACTTGGTCCAGGGGTTATTATGTACTCTAGTTTAATACGTCATTTTGAAGATCAACAAGAGAAAAGCTGAGGTTGACAAATCATTTCCTGAAATCATCTCTTCAGGAAACTAGAATTTCTTTGATCCTAAAATGACGTGAAAAACTTGAAAATACAACATCCTTTTTCTGTGGAGTCATTGTCCTGACTGCCACTGCTTTGGTAGATTATCATTTCTGAAAAACTGAGGTCTCACCAACCAAAACCTTCACAGAACACAAACACACATCGGAAGTACAGCGAGTCACAAAAGTAATTGTAAATCAAGTCTCAGATGAAGTCATACAGTACACATCTGTCAAACATGATGTCTGTTTTTTTAAACAGGCGGTCTGAATCACCACATGTGAAAGCGCAATCTGATTGTGAGTGACAGTTTCAACTCTGTGGTGACCAGCACAACTGTAAACAAGTGGGATGAGGGAGTAATCAGGAAGGGCAGTGTGTGTGTGTGTGTGTGTGTGTGCGTGTGTGTGTGTGTGTGTGTGTGTGTTAGGGCTGGGAA
>CAEMYA010000117.1:320859-346250 GCA_903131615.1 Diplodus sargus
CTCTAGTGAGTGAGTGAGTGTGTGTGTGTGTTAGAACTGCACGATATATCATTTGCGCATCGCCATCGTGATGTACGTGTTCGCAATAGTCACATTGCAGAGCCTGCGATGTAGGAGTCAAATTAACTCATCTAATTTCAAAGGAACCTGACACACACTGTGCATGCAGACCAAACACTTGTTCTGTGCCACAACGAGAGGTAACACAACTAATTTGTTTGACCATTTACGTGAGTACCACACAGCAGAGTCCTGCACGGGTCTTCTTTTGCGAACACGCACCCACCCGTACCAGCCATACTTAAAACTGCATCCGCCCCATTTTCCGACAGTAGCACAAATTACATTCCGCACCCGAGCCGACCCGCTCTGCTATAAATTGATACTGATGCCTGACCCCCACCCGAAGGAAAATTAGACGGACACAAGTTTTAAGTAAGTAAGCCAGCGTGGGGAATGGGAATTCTGGGAATGCGCAAGCACGCATGAATGAGCTCATATGAAATATAAATACTTATCACTTTGAAATGCAGGCATATTTTGTAGATGTGTAGCTAATAACGATTTTTTCTAAACATTTTTTGCATGTGACGCCTTGAAAATGGCAATCGCAAAACCTGACCCGCGCTCTCCAGGCGTCCGACCCGATCCGCACACATGTCGGACACAGCACATTATTTTTCATCCGTTTCATCCAAATTGTGCGGGTCCCGAACCCATGCAGAACTCTGCCACACAGCTCAGTACAACAAAGCCAGACGTCCCAAACAAAAAACAGATTTCAGTCGTTGAAAACCTGATTATCACTCATTGTTACTTAATGTAATTAATGTAATTATGAAGCTAGAATGTTCCATTTTAAGATGGAGAGCTCAAAAGGTTCAAAGTTTTGTTTATTGTCATTCAATTCACGTTTGCACATGATAGAACGAAACATGTGCTCAGGTCTCAGCACAATAAAAGCACGCAATAAAAGATAACAATAAGAATATCTCTAAAACAGACAGAAGCCATACTCATAACATTGACAAAAAGAGGTAAGATCAGTGCAGGTTAATTGTCCACAAGATAGCAGCAGTGCAGCATACCATAAAGTGCTATTCAGGTCATCTGATGAAAATTCCTGTATTTTTTCACATCACAATATATATCGCAGGGTTAAAAAAAAAAAAATCGCAATTTACATTTTTTCCAATATCGTGCAGCCCTAGTGTGTGTGTGTGTGTGTGTGTGTGTGTGTGTGTGTGTGTGTGTGTGTGTGTGTGTGTGTGTGTGTGTGTGTGTGTGTGTCATTTAGTTGTGCTTTCATACATTTTTTTCAGCAAATGAGCCTGAATTAATGCACTGATGTCTTTCGTCGCATGTGTGTGTACATGTGTGTACAATCGCTTTGCATTTCCCAGCCATCCATGAGGTCTTCATCAAATCACTACATACACAGGGTTGCAGCATACAAGAAACCACAACCAACCAACACCATGTGGAGAGTAAAGCGAGAGAGTGGGATAAGAGGGGGGTGGAGGAGTTTAAATCATTACCTCTGTTTAGGCTTGTTGTGGCTGTTGTTTGTTGCTTGGTTTTCCTTCTCTGGGTAAATGAGCATACATCCTCGGAAAACATAACCACTCTCTCCTGGTTTCAAGCCGCTGTGTATACATACACACACACACACACACACACACACACACACACGATTACACAAACACGCACACACAGACAGACAAAGAATCATGTTCACTGGAACAAGACTGTATGTTGTCTCAGGCAAACAAAACACCACTCTTGGCCTCTTCGCTCCAGCCTAATTCATTGGGGTGACTCAGAATGAGACATTTTGATCAAAGGACTGTCTAACTTTCATCACATTCCAAAGCTACCACTTTAAGATAAAGTAGAAAGAGTAACTTAGGAAGCTGTTTACAGTTCACACAAGCTGGAAACGTTTGGCTCTGTGCTGACAGGCCCAGAAGGAGAGCCCAGGATGAATCATCAGGGGCTTGCTAATTGCACTGGACTAGATCCACAAATGTGTATCACTGCCATGAGTCCTGTTGTTGTGACTCTCACCACCTATGAAGACTGACAGAGAGTTTTCAGTTGCCTAAAATCTTGATAGATGAATGTAGGAATAGGCAATATTGATAACATATATTGTTACTGTGATATGAGACTGTACACAGTAGTACCATCTTAGATTTTGGATAGTGTTCAATCATAATATGAAGTGTTGTCTTTTCCTGATTTTAAAGTGCATTACATTACACATCATGTAATTTTCTGAACTTACCAGACTGTTTGACTTGTTCTAATTCTTGCTTTTACCTACACGGTCATTATATTCACATTACTGATGATTATTGAGCAGCAATCACATAGTGTTAATATTTTGTGTAAGTATAAATAGTCAACCCTACAATATTTTTCCAGGACCAAGTCTGCAAACGTTTGGTTTAGTGCCGGGCTAACTTAAATGGGGATGAAATTAGGGATGTCCCGATCCGACCGGGGCCGATCTGGGCCTTTTTCCACTGATCAGAATCGGCAATTTTGAACATGGACCAAGGCCCGATTTTAGTTTTTTTGTTTTTTTATGTCAGAGCACAATTTGAGGCAGAACGCAGACGCGCGCGTAACGTTACTCTGGTAAACCTGTGGATAAAATGCCTGCAGTGTGGTAATAACTTAAATTAGAAAGCGAAAGTAGTCAAACGACATGTAACATCTGCAGTACAGCCGTTACGCGGAGCTGCATTTAATCCTCATTTGATACGGCATAACAAAACACTCAAAGAATACGTGTTCACTCGAGAGTACAGGCAAAGACACCGAAGCAGCAAACATTCGCGGATACATTCAAAAGTTCAATGAAATATCCTCGAGACAGCGACATGACCACAAATATTACAGATTAGATAATTAAATCAATCACTCTGGATAACCAGCTCATCTCCGTGGTGGAGGATCAGGGTTTTCTTCGTCACCTGGAGTTTTTGAATCCTCAGTGTGCCCTACCATCTCTGCATTAAATGACATTTACTCCACTTTCGAGTTACAGTGTGCCAGTATGTGCACTAGTTTCGTGGGTCTCATTCAGCAGAGTGTGTCAATCAGGCAATCGAGGAGATGCTGAACGCGTATGATATAGACAAGCAACGTGTCCACGTCATTTTACATGACAACGTGAGGAATGTGTAAAAAGCAGTTGATGATATGGAGGTATCAAGCGTGGGCTGCGTCTCACACACTTCAGCTGCTGTACACGAGGGTCTGCTGTCACGGTGCAGCGTCACACACTCACCTGCTAACACAAGGAAGGTGGAGGCCAATGTTGCAATAGCATATGCAGAATAATGAAGAGCCATATGAAAGTATATACTTTGTTTCAAAAAAATAAAACAAAACCTATTAAGGAACAGCTTGGATGCGGGTACTTTTTTTCTTAATGCAGCTGTATTATCCAGGAAAATATTAGTAAAGGCTAAGTATCGGATCGGGACTCGGTATCGGCAGATACTAAATATCAAAGGACTCGGATCGGGATCGGGGTAAAAAAAACCTGATTGGGACATCCCTAGATGAAATACTTCAGGCGGCTCTTCTAGACTTTACAAATTGTATTGGATGGAATGGCTCAAGTTCTAACAGTAACACGAGCCATTTATCCACCATTTTACAGACTTTCATAATGTTAGCTTAAATGACAAAACATCTTTTAGGGCTCAAGTGCATCACATGATGGTATTTGCACATTACAAATTTTTTGTTAGTAAACTATTCTGGGGAGAAAAAAATCATCATTATATTTTTTGCCACATCACCCAGCCCTAAATGAATGCAACCAATTTGTCAGTGTACAATCACAGTGGAGGAATTTTACACATAATGAGTTTTGCTTTTGAGCTAGATTACATCATTGTTTACCAGTTAGCACAGCTGTGTTTGTCATATGACTCCTTCAAATTAATGAGAAAATGTATACAATGCTTAATGACATTCATTGATGACATCGCTCTCATTAGGGCTGGTCACACTGATTGATTACACAATGTAAATTAAAATCAACAATCTCAGGGAACAGTCCTTAATTTTCATACACACATGGGAGGTCGTCCTCATAAGTCAACTTATCAGCCAGTAAAGACAACAAGACAATTCATCAATCCGTCTTCATCAGTAATTAAGCCAAATGATGAGTGACTCCTGACAATAAAAAGGACCAAACCCTCGGTTCAAAGACAAATATGTAGAAAAACCTAAACTAGGTTACAAGGCATTCATGGAATGACAGTGTTATGTAACATGATGCTGACTCCAGTCAAAGCTCCCAGCAGGAAGGCTGGATAGAAGAGACCTCAGTCCACCTTATTTCTGATCATGGGCTAAGAAAAGTTCCATTCAATCATTAATGTTCATTTCATGAAAAACATACTTGAATGTGGCTCACAATAAAAGGATTGCCGTTTAAAAAAAGTGTCTGCACCCACTTTTCTTTAGTATAGAATCGCACAGTACAGTACAGGACAGTACAGGACAGTGAACAGGTATATGGCCTGCAGCCTATACTGCTCTTTTAAAACATAAACTGTCGTAAGCTCTGAACAGCCAGACCTTCACATTAATTCACCACTTGCAAGCATAATACGTAAATATTTTCCATAAATGTCATCTGTGAAACGATGACTAACATATGCGACATAGCTCACAGCTTACTTCACGGGCCTGTTGGCTAAAGTTGAACTTCATATCAACTCAAAATGGCATTCCTCTTTTTGCCATCGACTCTGATGTCAGCACTACATTAGGAGAATATATTCAACAGCTGTTGTATCACGGGGAAAATATGAAAAGTCAATCTGCACACATGATATGATTTATTATTAGATTACTTTAAACACAAGCTGTTTTACATTTAACTGTACAACTGTAGGCTAGTTAAACAGTATTTTCTTAAAAATTACCAAACTACAAAACCAACTACTTCATTTGGCCTAAACAAGTAACTCAGAGTCAATTTGGTAAATTATGATTGAGATATATTCTGAATATTATGTGACCAGTTCTTCCCATCAAAGGCATAAGTGTAACATCGTGCACAGCAAAGCCATTATGTGCTCTCCCACACAGCTAGGAAAGACATAGTTCAACGCACACTGACCAGATTTTCCACCAGGTCCTGCAGTTCAATTAAATTGACCTTTGATCCGAAATACACACAACGGGTGTCTAGTGGGATTCTGGCATCTCAAGAAAGAGGGAGTTATGACAGCAAAAATTTCACTGTACAGAGTAATGGAGGAAAAGCTGTGTTTCTCTTTGTGTTTCTCTGAACTGAAGAGATGTATCAGAGCATTCGGGTACCAGACAGAAACTGTAGCTCCTGTCACTCCAGACTACAGTAAGTGAGCAGTCAAATCAAACTTTGCTTAGTTGTGTGTTCAATACACTTCACAAAAGTTATTTCTATTGTTTGATTCACTCCGGTGCAAACCATTTCCTTTCCTGGATAAGGTGAATTAAAATACCTCACCTCCATGCTGCCCCTGGCTCTGAGCCAGCTGAGGGGCCTCTCGCCCTGGATGACGGGGGCTGAAAGCCTCTATTTTACCCTGACGGAGAATCACAGGGCTTCCTTCTACGGATCTTTGTGCAATTTATGGCGTAATACATATTAAAAAAAAATGTAAATGTGAATTCTTTTTGCTTGCTGTAAGAGTTTTATTCGATAAAGACCATTTATAATAAGCAATGATGTAAAGTAGCAATATATCCTCTAAGAAATGTGTTAATCCTTCCAAGTAATCCATACTGTGTGTGGCTGTTTAAGGACTCTGTCCTTAGTCTGGCTTTCAGGGAGTGAAAAACATGTTGGACTGAGGTCAGACGACCAAACTTGACCAGTCCAAAACATTCCACTATTTGGCCACAACAGAAAAAAGTCATTGTTTTTGCTGTGAGTTGAGTATCATTGTCCTGCTGCATTGTCACAAAATTCAGAACTGTGCATAATTAAAGGGATACAAGTACACCGCCAACCCAGTATGGACATAAACTGCCCTAAACACGTTTAAAGCCTATACTTCAAGGGTCTCAAGTCATCATGCTAGAGCAAAAAGCCAAAACACTGAAGAATGTGTCATTCTCCCACTACATAACCCACACACGACTGAAACAAACTGATTTACATTCTTGTTGTTCTAACATTTCACATGTTTTCAAAAGAGAGGACATAAATGTAGCTGTGGTGTATTGCCTTCATTTGCTGTGGCTTAACACTCCACAGTATGTTTTACACGCCGTTTTGTCCATGGGGAGAAAAGTCAAGCTCGCCATTTCACACTCACTTGGTATAAAATGGTGCTTTAAAGGTTAAATGGTTGAAGGACATCAGTACAAATCTGTGGAATTTTAAATTACAATCTTCTGTTCCCACCACGACAGCCTAAGGCATTCAGCTTCAAATGAATGAAAATGGAAAGTTTGATCTTCCTGTGGAGTGAAATATCCCAATGAAATGCGCATCATTCTAAAACTGAACTATCCATGGCTTACGCTAGAGCGGTCAATATATTGATATTATATCATTATCAAAATATGAGACTTTATATTTGAACCCGCCAGATTTTGGGGGCTGCTGCTCAAATATAAATTAAAATTACATATCTAATTAATATAAATTCAGTTGTTAGTATTTTTGTTAAAGTACCAAGAGTCATCTCAACAACACTGTTGCATACTGATGGACATATTTGTTAAAAAAATATTGTGATATTTGATTTTGTTCGCCCAGTCCTAGCATTCATAAAGTACTAAAGATACAGATAATGCAATATTATTTGAAAGGGCCACATCGTTAGCTGTAGCTTCCACTACCCATTTCATATATGGAATATCTGACCCTGATTCTTTAATGCACAACCCATTTGCAAGCAATTCATATGTATGTCCTTCATGCATAAAAGACACCATAAATATGCTATTCATCAACTTTGTGATAAATTCTGTGTTCAAAAGTAATACAGGCTTACTGACAGGACACCCACAGTGAATCTGTGCAACCGAGTGGGAGGACAGACAGAAAGAGAAGATCGAAGAAAGTCAGACAGAGAAAAAAAAACAGAGATAGAGAGTTGATTGGAGCAGAGCCATGGAGTGAAACTGTAGATAGTGTGGAGAAACAGTGTGGTTACTGTGAAACAGCTGTGTCAGCTTTCAGGGCACTCACTGGACAAAGTCAAACGCGTATGCATTGCCTGTGATACACAAGTTACAGCCATAGAGTGACCAACAAACACACACACGTAGTTACACACCCACACGCGCTCAGAGTGTAAGGAGGCTGCCAGATCAAAGCATGAGACATCTTGCACACACCCACAAACACCAACATTGACATAAGTGTCCTCCACATACACTTCCATCTGACTGCCACACACAGACATAGACAGACACACACACACACACACACACACAAACACAGGAAATATCACGCAAAGACATAGACAGTCTGCACAATATACTTATCCATCCATCCAAATCTGACTGAACCCTCAGACTGTGCCTTACAAACAAAGCATGGATGGTGGATGAATGAGAGTGAGTGTTGTGAGAGCCAGCCCGGTAAATAGGCCATCTGCGCTGCTCAGGTCTAATTTTGGAAACGCAGGGAATGAGCTGAAACGACTGGTGTCAAAACTCCTGTGAGTAGCCAGAGACTCGAACCAGTCTGTACAGTGGAGAAACATCCCAACACAAATACCAGGTGGAAGGAGGTAGCACTATGTTACAAGAAATTCAATAAATAAAAACATGACAGATGCACTTTGCTGGTTCACAGCCATGACAGACACAAAATAATACTGTTAAATACTGCAAATATCAACACAAGAAGTCACATTTCCTCAATGTTGATGCCTTGCGGCCTGAAGTGTAATCCAGTAATGCCACCGCTCTAACCAAAGAATGTAATCGTATCAAAGTAGAGACGTGTGGTTTGATACAATGATAACAAGGTTTTACCTGGTGAACCCCTGGGCACAGATACAAGACAAAACATAATCTTGTCTGTGGGATTGCAGCCAGGTTAATAAAGAGAAACAAATCCAGATATTTGGATCATTATTACTACATTCTCTGTAATAGTTATTTTTTGTTGTTGTTGTTGCTGTGTGTGTGAGCCAGGAGAGGATCAGTGCTATGACAGCGCTCAGTCACAGCTGCAAGTAATAGGTAATTAGGAACGATGACAGTTTATTTCCTTTCGGTGTGGCTGGAGCCACGAGGCTGCCAACTACACCCACCACCAGCATGCTTGTCTGCAAAGGGAACATTTCATAGACTTTCAGGATGATGGTCAGCGTGCGTTTTAGTTTATGAGATCAGCCTTGGTGGCCTGAGCTCTCCTACTCTTCATGTGTGCATCCCTCCCTGCCAACTCAGTGTGTGTGTGTGTGTGTGTGTGTCTGTCTGTCTGTCTGTCTGTCTGTCTGTCTGTCTGTCTGTCTGTCTGTCTGTCTGTCTGTCTGTCTGTCTGTCTGTCTGTCTGTCTGTCTGCAATTAATTTGATTCAGATGTGCCGAATCATTTTCGATCTGATCCCAAAAAGAAACATACACTGTGTTCTGTACTTTAAGGAAGGAGAAATTATCCAATTAGATAAGCTAATATCAGCGTATAGCCTACCATTCTGATACAGTGTTTAATTCAGACAAAGAAATACATGTTTTTAAGTCAAATAGTTTTTAAAAGATTAAATAAATTCAGTCACGTTTGTCTAACAGAGGCTTTCAACAAATTGTATCATTTGTATTGTTGCCTTTGACTATTACAATGACACTGCAATATAAACGCATTCATAAATATCAATTACGTACTAGGAACAAAACAAAAAAAAATAAGTTTATTCAGGTGAATTGTCTGTATCAAGAAAATCATGAATATCCTCACAAGAAGTTTGAAGAATATTTTGATGATTATGGGAATAATGTTGTGAATCACAATTGTGCTGGACAGGGTAATCATTTCTTTACATTTTCATATTTATTTCATATCTATATTAGTAACTACACAGGCGTATGAAAGATGGTTTAGTCCTAAAAAACAATGTACATGTCCACGTACAAACACAATAACACATGAACTAGGCATATATGATGTCTTCCATATGCGTCATTTTCACAAACGAGTCATTCCGGGGGGTGAGGTAACATGCACTGTACATATGTTAAAGAGAGAGTATGCGTGTGTATGGGGCTGTGTTTTTTTCTTCTGCTGCATACTCTGGGGCATACAGTGTACTACAAGCCACAATCGGAGCAGCGCTGAAAACAAATCTGACCCAAGCAGACTCCAGCCCCTGCCAAAAGCAAATAGAGTCTTAAACGCTCCATAATACAGCACGCAGCGGGAGTGAAAAAGGGGAACAGGATAGAGTAACACAGAAAAAGCATAACAAGGAAAAAACACAGTATGCGAAAAGAAGGGCAGAGAGGGGGAGAGAGGGGAAGACAGAAAGAGAATAACAAGCGTAAAATGCTGGCGGTGGAGGAGAGGAAGACGGGCAAACGACAACAGGAGGAAATGAGGCAGAGACAGTCTGTAAGAAGAACGAGACAGAGCACGTTTAAAGGCAAATTAAGACTTAACTGCTACCAGGGAATTTGATTTACAACCAATTTAATACCCAAAACAAAAAAACAGTGAAAGCTGTGTTGCATTAAACCCATTCTGCATGAATTTAACAGTGGACAAGTATGCAAATAAAACCTCCTTTGACCATCTGGGGTGGAGTTAGACACATGCATACATAATATACAAAAAACAAACATTGCAGCATGTCCATTTCTATTGTTGTTCTCCTATTGTGAAATTCAGCCTGATTTCATTTGCCTTTTATTCTAATAAACATCCATGCGCATCACAATTTAATTGTTTAAGTGTTCGATTTTTTTTCGATTTTTTTTTTTAAAGACTGGTATTATAATAATTTGTTTTGGTTTCACATAACCCAATAATCAATTATTGACTGTGAAATCACCTTGACTGTGGATTTAAATGAATATGGAAGAGATTATTGAGCTCAGCCTTTATGTAACACTGCTGTACACACTACATTAGGTACAGTATGTACAGACTGCATTCCACACAGGAACAACTCACCATGGATCAGAGCACCAAAACCATAAAGCTAGGCTTGTTAATGTGGTGCGAAGAATCATCATCATTTAATTTGGCCCAAAAATTATTGGACAGCTTACCTGCTAGTCTACCAACATAATTGCAATTGAATGTTTCAGCATCTAACTTGCTCTTGTCGGTTTCCCCAGCTTTACCAACTCCAACTTTAATCAACCAGGATATGAGCATGGAATTGGCGAACCTTATTCTCTTGCACTTCTCATTCTGTTCCTGTGTTCCCTGATAATGCAAAGCGGAGGTTGGCATGACATTTCGGAGGTGAGCAGGTTGCATTAACCGAAAAGAGCAGCAGGAAGTTGTTTGAAATAATCACACAGCCCACACAAACACAAACACACACACACACACCTAGGGTTTGGGTACTACACTAGATGGACAAACACAAGGCAAGCACAGTCAGAAAAACCACATGAGAGGTAGTGAGGTACAGAGAAGGCACAGTGCAGACGAGGAATTTCTGAGGCTCCCATCTGTAATTATCACAGGGATCGAACGACTCTTCAGAATATTTGAAAGTCTTATACAGATATAAAGATTCAGTTTCGTATTAGGAATGATGGACACACTGGTAGAACCATCAGAGTAGAGGAGCTAAAATGCACAAAAGCAGAAAGTGGGATGTAAAGTACGAGTCGAGCTTTCTCCTAGTTTAATAGATTTACAGAGAGGATATAGATTCCAGCTTTCAGGGAACCGATTTTAAGGACTTTCCAAGACATTTGTAATTCTACGGAGACCCGAGTTTAAGACCAATTATAAATCCAAATCCAGACATAAAGCTGTCAAATCTAGCTCGTCTACAGTTCATTGTGAAGCTATAAACAAACAGGATAAAAAGACAGACAGGAGGTTGTTAACAGATCTCCAGACTGCAACCCTTTAGTCATATTTTCACCCATTTTGGAGGCAGCTTTGAGTGTTGGAAAATGCCAAGGAGTTAAAAAGGGAAAAAAGAGAGAGGGAGAGAGAGACAATTTTCAGCAGGATAAATGTCTCGTTGTTATTTTGTGTTCTTCCAAGTACTGGCACTGGTATCAGTGGTCCTTGTGAGGAAAGTTATTCTAGAGCCCTGTTAAGGGACATGAAGTCCTGTTGTGTTCAGAACAGCAGACTAGATCCAGAATGTGACAGTGACTCAGTTCTGGACTCATCTGGACGGTCTATGTACAATAACATGATGAAAAAGAAAATAAAAATGTTTGTTTTTAAGACAGCAATGCATGACGGTGGATTTTTGCTGACATCTGACATGCATATATTTGCTGTGTGTTTGTATGTGTGTGCGCGTGTGTGAGCGCGCGTGTGTGTGGGAGGGAGGGAGCAAAAGTGTTACAGCTCTGAGCCAAAACATGCTTCATCCTGTCCTGTGGGCTTTGGTCTGCTGTTCTTCATTTACACTGGATCCATGGGGTGTGTGTGTACACGTGTCAAAAACGATGCAAGTGAGCGGAAGGCAGTGATGCATGAAATATTCATGCCAATAGTAATAAGGGATACTGACCCTGATTGCATTTGGAGCGCGTGTGTGCATGCAGCCGGGTGCCCAGTCATCTACAACACTTTTGGATGACTAACTGACCCACAAACGGGACCGGATGGGTGGAGCCTTCTGTGGGGGGCCTGTTAAGTTACAGCCAATCGCCCTAAGTGGGCTTGTCTCGCCGTCTCTGTGCTACAGTAGCATCAGGAAAGAGAAAATGAGGAATGGAGGGGGAAAAAAAGGCTGAGAAGGAGCCCCTTACACTGGGCCTCAACAGACAGACACAGAAAGAGTGAGCAAGAAGGAGACAGAAGCTGAATCCCATTTAAGAGTGTTTTATGTTCCCTCCTTACTCTGGGATAGTTCTCCGCAAGATCCAGAAATGTTAACACCCCCTTTATGGAAAATCTAAATAAATGATGACAATCACAAGATGACGTTATTTCCTTCCTAATTTTAAGTGTGTTCAAGCAGGGGGAAACAGTTTGCTGTCTAACAACATGTATCTTGTTTCTCTTACCCTCACATAAACAGGAATATAAAAATGTCAATTTGTGGTTTCAGGGAGAGCTCCATTCTCGGAATTGAATTAATGTGCTCTCCAAATGATGACACATATGACAGCATATGACAGGGCTTACCACCTAAACCATCAAGGATCTGAAAAAAGCCAAAATGTTTGGATGATTTATCACTTATTCAGTCAAAAGGAAATTAATCAACAACTATTTTGATCGATTAAGTTTTTCAGTCATTTTTCAAGCGAAAATGTGAAAAGTTGGCTGTTTTTCTTTTTATCTATTTCTGATGGTAAATGAAGAGTCTTTTGGTTCTGGACTTATGGCTGGACAGCAGAAGCAATTTGAAGATGGTACTTCGGGCTCTGGGATATTGTGATGAGAATTTTTTTCTTTTTTTCAACATTTTAGTAACAACACAAGTTAAAAATTAGCAACAGCTATGAACAGCATTTTTTGCATACACTTATGAAATGTATCAAATATCTATAGATAAAGCACAAGCACATGACACATCTGACTGCTAACTGCTGACAGATTTGAAAACACACCATAGAGCTGAGAGAAACTGCAGATTCGGGTGATTATTCTCTCTGGGTTTGTCAGCACAAGCGACTCCTTTCCTGTTAAAAGCAGTCATTTGATCCGCTGTCAACATATGTATTGATTACTGCCGCTTTAAGTCATAATCACGAGGCAAAAAATGCAGAGCTAGTGCGGCAGAATCACACAGGAACACCTCACACACACACTGGACTGAAGGCTTCAAGTAAAGGGCAGGCAGTCCCTCTTCTCTTACAGTCCACAGAGACATTTAAATACCTTCACTGCTTCAAGTCCACAGGAGACCACTTCATGCATATCTGCACACACACTCCTGGGTTTAATGAGTGGCTGCACTAATGAGCTAGTTGTGCTTTTAGTGTGGCAGTAAAAGACGTTAAAGTTAACTCTCACATCAGTCTAATTAAAAGGCCTCAGTTTAAATCAATGGATAATGAGTCTGATTCATTCACACAGAAGGCAGTGATGGTACTAATAGACTTTTGGCTGCTTACCGAAATATCTTTAGCGTTGAGTTTGGTAGTCTGATTCCAATTAAATCAAATCAAAGTCACCAAATGAGCTTTGTATAGTAGGAAACACAAAAAAATTTGATGACTCCTTGTTAAAGGCCTGTGTTTGTGTCATAGGGGAAACAACTGGGTTTTTTTGCTTGTTTGTGACACTAAAATGTCCCAACTTTTTCCCATGACTGTTCCAACATGTCAGACAGTACAAGTTGTGCAAATGAAATTTGACCGGGTTGTATTTTCGACCCCAATGCCAAATTCCTCAAGCCACCTCACTCGTTGAGACAGAAAGGTGATGAACAAACTACTCAGGCCTAAACAAAATCCTCCAGAAATCACTTTTTTTCCACTTTAGATGACTACATGAGGGACAGGCAACAGGCAAAAATCAGCTGCGGATGGACTATTTTTCTGCCAGTTTAAAAAAACAAAATTCAACCTTTGTATGTCAGCCTCATCAGCATGCAAACTGTAAAATGTGATGCACAAAATGAACCTCTAAAGGCATAATTTGTGTGGTGGGTGGTAACGGAAGCTTGATTCTCTAAACAGCCTGTGGCAGCACAAAGTCCTACGCTGATGAAGAACTTACTTTAGCGATCCAATGTAGCTTTACAAAAAATAAAAAAACATTATGGAGGGTAAGGGTAAGAAACCGTTTTATCTGTCAACAACTTCTTTGCTTGGCCACGTCAAACATTCAGCTTCTGAAGCAGGCATCTCACATGTATTAGAGTAGTAAGGAAGTGTCTGGGCTAATAAGATGTGTTTATGCGTCAGGCCTTTACTCTTCCATGTATTATTTTAGAACTTGGCATGGGATTACTGCTACCTAAACGCCAATCCAGATCTGCTGGCCAAGTTATCTCTGCAAAGACAGATTGATGGTGATTTTCGACTCTTGCTAAGCATTTAAGCTGATCTCTGGCCACGTTAAGCCCTGAACAGCTATGCTTAAAGAACAGCGGGCCTGTGCTTTCCCTTTAAGTCAACCTGCCAGGTAAAACGTTACACGGCTGGTCAGCAGATCTGTGCCTGAAGGGACTTGTTTGGTACAGAATTGCAAATATTCATCAGACTTACAAGCCAATTCAATATAGATTTTGCAGGATCGATTAAGGGAAGGACTAGGGAAATATACCTGTATTTTAGTATTTCAGGGTTAGGTTTAGGTTAAAAGGACACTAACCAACCCTGGTTGCATTACATTGATAAATGAAATCCTCAAATTAGTATGTGAAAAAACATACTGTTCACAAGGCGTCATGAAGTAGTGACTCTGGTAAGTCAAACTGTCAGAGGTCTGTTTATAAAAGTGCATGCATGTTTTAATATATCATTATTTGGCATTAGTTTATCAGTAATCAAATTACAAGAGGCTTAGGCTTAGTGATACTATTGATATTTTCTCTCACCCTTAACTGTAAGTTGAGACAATTCCTATTAACCACATCGCCTTACCTTTCCAATATTTTGCCATGTGGGAATGGAACCTTCACCACTGGCACAGTTCGTGTTGTGCTAACCTACACACAACATTCTGCATGAACCATGTGAACTCTTTGTTCTATGCTATTTTTTAACCACCACAGAGTCATTCATATGTTGAACCCTGAGAACTTGTGATTCCATAAGCACTATTTGTATGGTAGCCTGTGACCTCAAACTGTGAGGTGAGTCGCTATTGAAGTTTATCTCACCAAGCCCCTTAGGGGCTTCAAACAAGACCTAATCACACCAGCCACAACACCAGACCCTCCACTACATTTATGTTGTAGCTACACAATTACCTCTCATAAGGAATCCATTAGCCCCTGTTCGCATTTAGAGGGCAGAGGGGAGGGGCTGACTGACGCTTTAGGTATAAAGATATAAACAAAAAAAAAAGAGCAATCCGTGACTAGTGAATGTCACAAAGCAGATTGTTTTCCTCCTCTCTGATGCTGATTTATTCAACAAATCCGTGATTCAACCTCTGGCCAACTCATTCAAACTTTTAGTTTTGTTATTGTAAACACCTGGTGTCTGGTAGCTCTTTCCTGAGGGAAACCTCTACCACACAGGGAGTGATGTGTTTTGTTTAACAGACAAAGGGAAAATTCAAGAGAAAAGACAACAGAGTACCGAGCTGTTTGAATGACAGGAGAACTCAGAAGTGCAGACGTAATGCATCAATCAGCACTTCCAACAATAAATGGAGACAAAGACAAAAAAAATTAAGCATGAAGTTATCGCTACTGTCACTTCATGTGCAACTCAACATATTTGTAATTATATGGCATAGCTCTAGGCATGGTCATATCTTCTCTGATAAGGGCGCAAGAAGTCAGAAATCTCTGATAGATGATGATTTTGCTCACGGTTGTCTGTGAGACACATCATGAGAGATGTTCCATCCCTGAAGATCAGCATCAGAGACAATCCATGCATATTTAATGGATCGCTATTGGCTAAAATAAAGATGATCAGATTCTGATGTTGTGTGTTTTGTCCAACACAGCCTGTTCGTGCTGTAGCACTGCTCTGCTTTGAGATAGCCTGGTTCTACAGTGTGAGATGAGAGTGAATATTAAAGGTTTAGGTTAAACATTATGTGGGTGCAGCAGGGACTGACTCCGAGTTCTGATATTGAGGTTGGCAATATTTACACTGACACTAAGAAATATGTTGTCCCTCCTTGCCTCTTGCTAACCAACAGCTCTGTGCCAAAACACTGTAACTTTGACTGTTGCTTCTGCTGGTTTATTTGTCAAACCATAAATGTCAGATACATATTCAAACAACATTTTGGTGAAAAGAAGTATCAGCTCAGTCTCAGCATCAGTATACACCACGCTGTTTTCAAACATAATTTAGCTCAGTCTGAGCCTCTTTGACAAGGGATTGTAACAATCACTCATTTGACAGAAGAGGAGCAGATTAAACTGGAATCAGTATCCAAATATTTGTCTGAACTTTGAAAACCCCTATCTACAGTGTTGATTCAGGACCAAGACCAGGCCAAACCCTCATCACAGCCAGCCACATAAATAAAATCACTGGCATCAACACAACCCCAAACAATCGCAAACTGTTGTTGGACATTATTAACAGACAACACTCTGCTCAAACCTAGCACATACTCACCACTACACTTGTACTCTATAGATTTTGACAGGCTCTACACACTTGGGCTCGAAATCCTGTGCCTGATGCTTAAAGTAGCAAGGCCAACAATAAAAATCAGCATTACCTCTATTAGCAATATAACAACATAGTGAAGCAATAGAAATTGCACAAATGTGCAATGGTTGGAGTGAGACAGCTCGCTTCTTTCTCATCTCTGTTGAGAGTCGCACATGTACAGAACCATTTAGGCAGCAGAAAAAGGATCTGGCACTGACAAGGTAGCCACTGATAATATCACAGTGGTTAGTTTCTGAATAGCTTTTACTTCAGTATCTCTTTCAAACTCACCGCTGACTGAAAGATGTTCAAGCACTACATGCAGAGAGACAGCTGGAGAAGTATTAACAAGCCAGCTCCTTTAACTTTAACATTAGGCCTACAAAGGAGTGAAAATTAGCATGTTCACACAGGTGTTGTGTTTTTGTCACAGCCAATCGACACTAGACTTGATAAATATTCATGACTGCTGCAGATTCACTTGATGCATGAATGCAGATTGTACCCATTCCCATTAAAAACAAAAGCCAGATGTGTGTGAGTGTTAGTGGCTTTTTCTCAAGTGTGGAAAGGGCTTGCTGTATCCACCTTTTATTAAAAAGTTTAATTTTTATGCTCTTAACGTTGGTAAAATGTCTTAACTGTTGCTTGGACAAAAAAGTATTTTATAGACCAAACAAATATGAACAATTATAATAATCAACAGATGTATCCATAGTTACAATAGCTGTTAGCTGCAGCTATACTAGTATCCTATCTGAAATGATCAGACCATACTCCAGCTCAAGACCTAAACTGTCAATCCATATCAGGGCACATACTCATCTTAGGTATGACAACGCATTTTATCTTAAACATCTGCTCCCAAGATCACTTGCAACGTGATGACCAAGCTGAAAAGTCTTCAAAGAATCAGCACCAACTTTAAGCTCAGTGAATTAAATGAAAACAGTGGAGTCATTTTACTCAAAGAAACAAAGTCTGCAAGTGTGCAGACCTTTAGGTATTTGTGAAAATCTGTGAGTGTGTGTGTGTATCTGTGCACACACATGCATTCCATATTGCCGGGAATTAGCTTACATTTCAAAATAGTGTGCTGCACCTTGAGGCCTCCATGCATCTGTTATCATTTTACAACCTGCCTGTAACTCAGCAGAGTACAAACCTCCTGAGTACAATGTGCTCCACTAAGCACCTCATTATAGAAAAAGGCCTTTTGTATCCCACTGAGGTAATAGGTGGGTGGGAGGATCCTTTAGATGAAGGAATCAACACAGCAAAGTGATTGCCCTTTCAAGACCAAACCTCTCAACTTCCAGCTATTTCTAGATGCATAAAACTGTGAAAACTGTAAAACTATGTCAACTCTATGGAATTGGTACATGATGCAAGATCTCTTAGCTGGTAACACTGAGAAACATAACACTATATTACAAAAGGCACACTGCGCTCTAAGAGTTATATGTTTTCGGTCCAACTGTGGCAGGAGGTAAGTGGTCATTGACTCAAGTTATTGCAGGGTGAAGTGTTTACTCACAACGTAGGAGAGCAGCAGCCCACTAAAATCACAATGTGCCAAAACAAGGCGAAAACAAGCAAACATACAAATAGAGCGACGCAGCTTTAGTGTGGCAAAATAGCACACCATGTTCTTCAATGTTACATTTTTTAATTTCTGGAATGCCGTTTCATCCAATCTACATTCTGCAAGGTACATTATCTTTCATAATATTCAGGCAACATCACAAAGGAGACTGAAACAGTCCCTGTGATTCCAGCTCAGTAATACACACAGCATTACAGCTACAAGATCTTTTCAAACTGTGTTACAAAAAATCCAAAAGTAATTATTACTATTTTCAATACCATCATCAATGCCACGGCGAAAGACTGGCACAACACTGAGGGCATACAATTAGTGACTTTTCTGAAAAGACAAATACACGAAGACTATTACAGTTCAATGACCACAACCTTTCCTTTCTTGGCTAGTAGCAGTGGACTGCAGAAAGACTGTAGTAAACATTAAATATGCCAATTTTTGAACCATTTGTTTTTTTCTCCATGGATTGGCCCTTGAAGGCGAATGTGCCGTTAGAAAGAAGAGAGCAAGAAAGCTCAGCTTGTACCAGTTTACCAATACAGAAAAGAAGTATTGAAACTATCATCAAAAAGCTGTTTAATTTCTTCCTTTCTCAGCTCGACTCTCAGCCTGAGCTGAAACACTCCTAAAAATCTATCACGTCCATACTCGATCTAATGACTCTTTCAGCAACATTTAAATAATTACCTAATCTTATTTAAATCTGGACTGATGGCTTTCTTTAACACTTGTGCCTCAAAGTGAAACGCATAGGCTGAACATTCCCTTCACACATTAAGGATTAATAGTGTGGAGACACATGCTTTGATCCCCCCCAAAAATAGACATATCCACAACAGTTCCACAACAGGAAGAGCGTTACTGAATGAACACAAATGCAGAATGGTGCTTGTCCTCAACACTCCTGTTGTACTCCCGACAACTTGGAAGTTGCCATTATCTAATAATAAACACGCAGGGTACCACACAAAATTGAATAACTTATCAGCACACTGTCTAAATCCCGTCTATGACTGTCCTTAGAGTCACACAGCAGCATGTTCTCTAACTGACTTAAGTCTGTCCGGGTCTGTTCTACTCCAGTCCAGCTCCATGCTAATGTGTCCCTTTGTCTTGCCCGCCTGCAGAGAGGAGCAGCCTCCTCCACATCTCACTGACAACATGCAGGACGGAAGGCGTGCAACACCTCCGTACACTACTGAAAAGCCACATCACAACATCCACCAGTCAGTCTGCACACTGACACACACCAAACGGAGAAAAAAAACAAAAAGAGAGAAAACACGGTGATTAAATGCAGTATAATGGCCTCCTCTTGGGTTTATTTTCCTATCGGCGTTTTTTGGATTTGCAGGGATTTGCGCACTGGCCCTGCTGCAGGCAGGCAGGCAGGCAGGCATACACATGTGGAATGTGGAGGGAAGCACCCGCCTTTAACAATAACACCATACACAAAACATAACCGGGGACGAGGCTAGCGTAGAAGTGTGTGCTGAAATGTGAAATCAATCTGCAATGTGAAATGCCATGTGGCCTCCGTGCACGTCAACACGGTATAGCAAGGGGAACAAAGAGACAAGCTGCACAATCTTTATTGCGGCTAGCTTCCAGCATCTCATGCTAACCGACTCTTCGGTGCGTCCCTGTCACAAAACCAAGCTAAGTGGATTCACTCTTACCTGATGTGGCATATCAACCTTCACTTCGAGCAGTAGCAGAGGGGGCCCGAAATGTAGGAGCCAGGTCGCCGAATTTTCCGAGCCAGTGGAGTTGAAGGCGGCTTTTTAACAATTTCCCCCACGCCGAAAAAGTTTTCCTCCGTATAAAACCAAACTGTCAACAGAGAAGAAATGAGGAATGATGAGGCAGGGCTATCTAACGGTCAGTCGGGGGGCTGGGGGATTGGGTAACGTTAGAGCCTCGATGACGTCCCGTTATTTCTTGCAGGGACACTCTGTTACGCCAAACGTCATTCAATAAATCTGGCAGTGAGACAGTTGCCTCGCTCAGACAGAGGTAAACACTTTTGGGAACGAGACTTAGACCTTTGGAGAATCACTTGCGGGACTTCTGGGACATTCGGCACACAACTTACACATAATGCAGCACTTCATCCACACGGCTTTAAAGTTGTATAATTGTTCGCACCGCTTGCTGCCGTCCTCGCAGGGAGCATGAATTAAATGTTACAATGTAAACTCGATTGAAGGAGCGGACCCTGAATATACTTCATACGTCTGAAGTCATGTTCCTAGGGGTTTGTACGTCTGCCAACACGCACGGCCATATTCAATTGCCACATTTTTAAAAGGGGTTTCGTCGTCCCCTTTTCTCCACACATAAACGGACAGTCACTGGCTAACAAAACAAAAAAAAAACCAGCGGTGCCAGCAGTTACAAAACGAACACGTCCTTCAATACTCACACACCGTGGGTGTAATAGCGACAGTGGAATTGCCTCTCTACGTGACAGTACGCCTGTGGGCTCACTGTTTGTGTCAGCGGCATGTCAAAATATTGCAGCCCGCTGAAAAGCCATAACAACAGCTAGCGCTACGTTAACACAAGCACACTTTACTGGCCTCAAACGTGCGCGTGTGCCTCTCGGCCCGAAAGCACTTCTCAGCAAAACGTAACCGAGAGAGAGCAAAAAACTATAATGCTAATGCAGCGCTGTGCCACCCTCCACTACACGAAACACTACCAAAGGTACAGGAATGAGTATAATAACTTACATTAGTCCATGCGAAGAGAAACGTAAGCACACGCTCTGTTAGTCCAGTTTTTTAGATCTGTATCAACATAGATGGACTGCACTTCTCCATAGTCCCGCCCCCACGGTTTACCAGCAGGCATATCTATACATATATATAATCGCCTCAGTGTCCAATCACAGCTCTCCACTCTGGAGTAGTGTCTGCTCCCATTGGTCGACACACGGATCAGTCTCCGGCTGACTCTCCAGCTGTCTCCTCACCATATAGGGGTGTGTCGTGACGTAGCAGGCAGCCTGATAGGTGGTAAACAATTTCTTTAAAAATAATAGATAGTGAAAATAAATGTAAATAATTTGATTAGACATATTCAAAATAAGGATGAGAGTCATATTCTGGAATCTGAGACGTTCAGTGAGTGTCCTTTCCTGCATTTATGGAAACTGGAGAGTTGGTGAGAAATGTCACAAGAATCTTTACAATTTGTTCATGCGCTGAGTGTGCAAATATGTGCATAACAATGTTGACATTGAATGCAAAATGATCTATCTAACTCCACATTTCTCATCATGAATGATTAATGATTTACCGATACATAATATATGAAAGTTCCAGCATCCTCTTTTCTCTCTTTCTGATCTCTCTGTCCTGGAAACTGGTGGTAACTGATAGTGTGTACACATAACAAGAACATAAGAGGTCAGCGAAAATATTTTCACTAGCCACCACTGTCTAAACTGTCTCTAAATGTGGAGACACAGCAGAGCTAATCTGTACTTGGAAGAATAAATTAGTGGCAACGATAGGGACCTGAGGTGTCATACTATGAACCCCCTGGGGGGGGTTTATTATAGCACTTCAATCACCACACTACCCACTCTGTAATTAGGAATCATTCTCTTCTTATATGTCTTGTCATTTCCTTGGATGGGCCGTGCAGTGCAGGGTGTCAGCCTGGAGGAGTTGGACTATGGTGCCTTTTTTTATCGAGGGCACATAACTAGACTTCAGGCCATTTGGCTGTTGCAAAGATCCAACATATAACCTTTAAGCACAATAAAGGATCATGTTGGCAACATTCCAGTCAGAGATTCATAACTAGTCATTTATTTCAAGCACTGATACAACACTAGAAACAGTACATAAGCCCCTTTCTTACAGATGAAAAAAGGCAACTTGATGCCTGATTATGTGTGGCTTTGAGCTCTCTGTGAAAGGATTAGGGTGTTTCAAAGTTTGTTTTCTGTGCTGTTAAAAGGAGCTTTTGAAAAGCTGGTCTTTTTTCTTCATGTGATACACGACATGCTGTTACCACATGTTGAGAAACAACTATGTCATCATGTAGATCACATGCCTGGCTTTTTATACTACACTATTCTATACTATACTACACATTATACTATTACACAATAATATACTCTATGCCATACTGTTCCATGCCACATAAAACTACAATGTACCATTTATAAGATACTATAAATCACTGTTAAATACTATACTATAAGATACTACAAATCACTGTTAAATACTATACTATACTATACAATTCATACTATTCTATAATACACAACACTTTACTATACTATAGTATATATTAAACTGTTCCACGATAATATATGCCATACTGTTCTGCACCATATGAAGCTATGCGACACAATACAATACTATAAAATACTATACTATCCTATATACTATACTATATAATTCATACTATTACATACTATACTATACATTACTGTTAAATACTATGCTAAACTATACTATATAATTTATACTATTCTATACATTACTATGCTATACTATATTATATACTATACTATACTATACAATTCATACTATTCTATTTTCTATATTATACAATGCCTTATTATACTGTACAAGACTATACTATACATGATATTTAGATACAATATTACACTCTGTGTTACAATCTATTTTACATCAATAGTATTGTGGTACCAGAAATCGAAGAGGCAAGTAAATTAAATGTGCACATGAAACTAAAATGGTCAGAATGACTTGATACCACACAAGGTGTGTGTGAGAGATGTTGGTGAAACAATCCTTTCTCTTCTATTTCCCCACTCAGGTTCTTCCATGAGAAGAATGTCGCCGTCTGGCTTTACAGTTATCTTCCTTTAGGCTGATTCAACTGCTGCAACCATTATGGTGCTAATCCTGTAAGATGTTTTGAGAAGTGCTTTAAAGTGAAACTCACCAAAAAGCAACCCAGGCATTATTTGTGATTGAATATGAGTCAAACCTTCGGGTAAATGCATAATTATGACAAAAGAGGCACTTTTAAGATTTACCGTAGTTTCGTTTTTTGGGCAAGCTCATTTTCAGTGGAGTGCAGGGGCACTCTTGTGCTCGCATCAAAATTGTTATTTTTAAAACACTAAGAAGGCTCGACACAACATGAAACTTTACTCGTAGTATCACCAGGGTCTCTACACATGAACACAAGCATTGAGAACATTGTTTGTGTACACAGAGTTTACTAAAAAGACCTTTTTAGCCTTCCTGTTAGGTCGCACTCCAGGATCCACACTTTTTCTCTGCCGTGACGGCGGCACGCCGGAGATGCTAATGTGAGTCGTCCAAAAACTCTCTTTTTGGCAAGAGTTTCACTTTATCATAATTGGTTATAGTCACACAGTGGTGTATATGTGGTTTGACAAAGATCAATCAACCATTGCAACTCCAATAAATGCATAAATCCCATTTAAAACAGTGCGGCTCTGTGCAGCTCAGACCTGCCTGTGCCCTCAAACTCCTGTAATACCCTTCCTTTCTCTGTGTTTAAAGCCCCCATTGTAAACATCAAACTTCAGAAGTACAACTCAGCATAAATCAGTGTTGACAATCTATGCCAATATAAACTGGAACTGTATGTGTGTGTACATATATACTGTCTTTTAACTTGTATGCACGCATTATATTTTTCCTTGCAGGCTGCTTGTGTGTGCATGTGCTGGAATCTAGGCCATCCCTTGTGGCTTTGTGTCTGAGAGGCGGATCAGCCTATATGAGGGGCAGCCAGGCATATGGGCGTGTTTGTGCTGGGGCATGCGCACACAGGGCTTCATCCTCCTCTGTGTGTGTAGGAGCCAGAGAGAGAGTATAGTGTGAGGTGCCTTGGTTGTCTAGGGGTGTTTCCACTGTGCAAACACGCCACAGCATACTAGGTACAGGAGACACTCACTTAGATTGCACACACACACACACAGGCACACACACACACACACTTTCTTTGTTGCTTTCTCTTCCTCACTATCTCCCTTCCTCGAGCCCAGAATCTCTCCATCTCACTTCAACGCCCCCCCACTCCCCACCTCCAAACCAACAAACACATGCACATACACACCACTTTCTCTCCCACTCACAGGGTGAGTCTAGGAAACAGCTGGAAAAGCAAATAGTCGCAAGCAGGCCGAGCCCTGGCCCACTGGCTCTCACACATGACTGGACCTTTACTTAGATGAATGCAGTCCTCACACTGATTTTTCAGCTGCAGTCGAAAAGGCACAAGGAGCAGCGCAATTGCACAAACCTAAAGGAATGCTGCAGCAGTTGGCAAACACACTCTTTGATCAACTTGGCAGTGTGCGGCGAGAAGATTGGTAGCAGCGTCACCCTCGTGTGCCACAAGTTTCTCAGGGATTTTTTGGCAGCCGCGGCCACACAGAGGATCTCACAGTCCAGGGAGGGAGTTGTCTCACTAACAACCAGGGCCTTTCCTCCATGGCATGCTCCTCGGCTCTGCCTCGTCCTCCAGCTCCTCAACAATGTCATCATCAGCTTCCAACGTCAATAAACTCGACCCATATTCACAACATATTAGCTGCATTCCTTCCGATCAGACATGATGGAATTTGATAGCTGAGCATAACTGGAACACGGGGTCAGTAAGTCAGCAAATACTGTACGCTGCACCTACAGTAAGTCCTGTTTTCAGCAGACATAAGCTGAGTTTAAATGGACTAATGATCAGAATAAAAATGCCTCATGCAACAACCACCTCAGTTGGATAATTCTGATTGGAATTATTTCATTCGAGTTGAGAGGAGTGATGTAAACCTTTGATAATGTGATCAATATGGAAATATGAATGCCTAATAATCATGCGGGCCAAATCCTTAATCTGATCCGTTCTTTCTGGCTGGAATAAATCTGTTCTATTTTTACATGTTTTCTCTACATAGGGGCCACATGAGGTGACATGAATGAGTTACAAGGAGGGACAGATAGATTGCAAATGTACTTACGTAACAACACATTTGTACTGGGAGACCTACTACTAAGGAGTATCATCAGTATTTTTGGAGTTGGTCTGCTCGTTGTTGTCAGGAC
Organism: Diplodus sargus; assembly: GCA_903131615.1. Classification (NCBI taxonomy): domain Eukaryota; kingdom Metazoa; phylum Chordata; class Actinopteri; order Spariformes; family Sparidae; genus Diplodus; species Diplodus sargus. The sequence goes on from CAEMYA010000117.1 coordinate 345,960, forward strand.
AACTTATTGTTGCAGGCAAACTGCTATTACTTGATACAAGGCTTGAGGTTGTAAAGTTTTTGTCCATAAAACTATAGCTTTGTCAAAAGTGTACAAGCCCAATTTACAAGAAGTTCAACATGTTATGCATAGTGTTAGATGTGTACATTTACTGATTTGCTTAAAAAATATATAATTATATGCTTTTAAAAGGGGATTTGGTATAGTGGGCTCCCCAAGGACCAGAACAAACCAAGTTCCATTAAAAAATCTAACACTTCATAGATCCATGCACAATCCATGCACAAAATA
>CAEMYA010000117.1:346336-357622 GCA_903131615.1 Diplodus sargus
CATATTGGATCACTTTATTCAGCATCCATATAACAGTTAGTTTCAAGTCTCTCATCGGAATGATTTCAATCAGGTTGAAAAAATATTGGCCATGTAACCAAAGCTATTGCCCCCTTTGATTAAAATCCATAGGATGTTGTGATTTCATGAGTAGTGTTCCGATGCAGTTTACATATGTATTTTGTAATTGCTGACATGCATATGAAAGTGAATTAAACTGTTTATTACAGGATTTTATCACTGTAGTTTTATGAACTTTATCTATTCTAAAAACACAGTTAAAAGTATTTCATATGCTAAACAGATATAGATGGGATCTCACAAAATGAACAGAACATATGGATGATGCTGAAGGCGGCTCTGTATTCAAAAGGGTAAGGGCACACTACTCATGCCTACATCACACTCGCCGTAATTCTCCGTACCCGTTCTCCTACTTATCCGGCTCTCCTGTCTTCTGCGTAGGAGTACATCAAAAAGCCAGAAAATGTGTTGGACAGGTTTCAAGAATGTGAATATATGAGGAATGTAACGTAGACAGCTTGAGACAGAGCACCCTACAGAAACAGAGGCACCTTGCTACAACTTGCCATTCCACCGGTCAAACAAGCAAGCGAGCATGTGGCAGATGGAGTGATGAATCACTCCATCATTTAGGAGGAGCGATTCTTGAGGAACAGTTGATTGTTGAAAAAACCCGGAAAGTGGCTCACAATAAACTATCCTTCTTCAGAGTCGCTCATTCAACTCTCAAACCTAAAGGAGCATTTAGCTTGCGCATAAGCAGACATCACCTGTTAACACCTTTAACATCTGCAGCTGTTGTTCATTACACTTTTATTTGATCTTTTCTGTTTGCTCCTGTTCTTGTTTTGTAAATATTTTTTTACATGAATTATTCAGCTGTTGTCTTTCATTTTTTTTACTTTTTCTTGTTTTTTGTCATCTTGTGTTCATGTTTTTTAATTTTTTTCATATTTTTTTTTTTACATATAATCAATAATTGGAAGCCTGATCTGTTAATACATTCTATTTGTATACTTTTCTCACTCAGATAACCTTTAGGAAAGTTTTCTTTAATTTCTACTTTTTCTGTGTATTAAATGCCAAAGTAATTATTCAGTTTAATGTATTTCCTGTTTCTAGGGACACATGTGTGCAAGATATTTCCTGAGGAAGTCATGCGGCACTAAATGCGTCACCTGCGTCGGTGACACATCGCGCCGCGCTTGTGTTCAATGCCTCTTAAGCTCATTTTATTTGTGCGCCATCTGAGCGATTAAATATGTTTGCTTTCGCATTCAAGTGAATTCCACTTTTCTTTTGCTGTCGGTCCAAACTCAAATCCAAGTAAATACCAGCACATGTTGTGTTGCATCCACTTGGCTGAGGGGGAAATATATTTGATGGATTATTTCCACTCATTTCAGTTCTTCAGGAAGCGCTTAATGTGAAGTGGCTGGGCTGTGGAGAGGATACACACCAAGCGCCGACACTTCCAGCCAGATTGAATGCAGCGGCTCACTGCACAGCCATAAATCAGCTCTATCATAATACACCACCTGTGTATAGCAAGTGTCAGCAAAAATAGTTTCCACCAGTGTTCCTGTACTGAGAAGAAGAAAATAGTGTTTTCAGTGAAAAGAAGAAATAGAAGAATGTACTAATTTCTGTTTCTCAGACTCAAGGAATTTATTGTGGGCCTTTTTCTGGGGAATTTTTATGCAACCCATGGGTATGTGAAACACCTGACGACGGGCCCAGGGTAGACATTAATATTTTATAACGGGTCACGAGCCAAAAAGATTGAGAAGTTCTGGTTTAATATCTGAAAATGCAGAAGAATTGTTACTAATATAACTTTTTTCCTGGCAAAAATCTTAAGATGAAAAGTAACCCGTACTTGTCGCTGTAACATAAATTAAGTGGAGTAAAAATGTTACAATAGTTCCCTTTCAAATGTAGTGTGAAGAAAGTATTAAGCATAAATTGGAACTGGTCATATAAAGAAAAAGTACCTTAAAGCTGTCACAGGGTACTTTCATTTTGTGCTGAATCTGGCGACCCCTGTGGACAAAAGCAGCATGAGCGTCATCACCACCTACCGCCATAAAGATCTTCATCTAGCATGTGCGTGTATTTCTTTTGAAAGCACATGAAAAAAAAGAGGCAACATATTTTTGATAATATTTGTCTTGTTGGCAGCTTATATTGTGATGAGTTAATGTATCTATTTCAATAACTGTAACTGACGGTGAAACAAAGTCAACTTTATTTTAGTGCTGTAGCACTAGACTACAGAGCGGCTACTTTAAAGGGTAACTCTACCAATTTGTGTGTTTATGTGAAAACATGTGTGGCTCCACAGGAAGCTGCATGTAATCTGATAATTTACCTCCAGTTGCATTATAGGCAATGAAGGCAGCAGGTTTTTGAAAAGGTCCACTGGTCCAACATTGGACTCCTTTAACATGGTTGGGCTCATGATGGTCAGTTAAAAAAAAAAACCAAATGTTTAAAATCAATACAGCACCAGCAATATCACCTCTTTTTTTTCTTTTTTATTCCACACATTCTTGTTCTTTTTCAAAACCTGGCACCTACATTACCCACAAGGCAACGCAGCCACTGAGTGACATCACTGGAGGCAATTTATCAGATCACATGCAGCTTCCTCTGGAGCCACAAAAGGCTTTATACTACATTTTGGATAAATGCAGCACTCCCCAAGACCTGTGTTTGAATATGTTGGAGTTATCCTATCAGTTGTTATATCAAATGTTTTAATAACTAGTAACTAATAATAACTACATAGAAATGGCATTTGGCATAATGGTGGCGTTTGCTGATGTAGGTCATAAACAGGCATCAGTATCAAATTGAGGTCCTATAATTAGTTTAAAGTTATAGGTAGCAGTTAAAATTGTAGTTAAGTACATTTGCTATATTAACTATATTTATCTAATGATTTAATCAGATTTGGTTTTCACCAGTTTATTCATATCAGCAAATACTGAATTCAAGTCACTTTAATCACAACAAAAACAAGCAATGAAACAAACATACATATGTTTTCAAAATAAAGGTTGTGGAAATCCTCAAGTTAAGAGCCCTCGCAACGAAGCTGAAGTCCAGTCCGAGCTGTTACGACTCTTTTATGGCCACCATCATTTAGAGTTTTTTATAATGCGCTGACAGATGGAGGAGAAAAGTTTCTGGGTGGAGAGGGCTGAGGGATGGGAAGGCAGAGAAGAGAGAGCCTGCACGCCGCGGACCGATGAGACAATAGGCTGCCGCGTCACCATTCGACAGCCCTGATCAATGTCGAGCTGTTGCACAACACCAAACCCCCCTCTGCTTTTGTCTCACTCTCTTGCTTCACTTCTTGCTGGCCCACACGCTTTCCCTCCTGCTCGCTCAGCAGCAAGAAGTAGTTCAGTGAAAACCAGACACATGGAAAAACTGCAACAGTTTGATGTTTTGAAGGAGCAAAAGGAAGCAAGAAACGGGTAATTTCATCAGCGTTCAAATAGTTCCCTGTGTCCCCTCATTTTTGATACCGAAACTACTATCTTTCTCTACACAGTTCCTCTCATATGGATACCGATTGAAAGGAAAATGACAATGCACACAACGGGTCTCCCTCTGTTCTCAGCTTGCTGTTGTCGTTCCTGCCCCCCATGTCCACCCCGTCCCCCTCCCTCAGCTCCCCCATGACCTCTGCCCCAGTGGGATTCATCACGAGTGGCAAAGACGAAGCCCAAAATCGCAGCTTCAAGTGAGTCTGTTTGGAAACACTGAAGAACCCCTCCCCACAACAAACATTCCGGAGCAGACGTCTGGAAGCACAGTTGAAAATTCCGGTCTAATTGTTCGGATCCTCCGCAGTCAGACGCCTTTGAACACACATCACCCTCTGAAGTCATCCCTCACCACTGGACTTGATTCCATGTTTCATGCAACGCTCCGCCAGCGCCGCGTCACGCCCCAAAATGGATCCCAACATGACAGGAGTTTGTCCACAGTGCGACACGCTTTCTCACGAGGATCCGCAGCCAGAACAAGCCCGACAACTGCTGCTATGATATAAACTCCATGTATAAAAGATGAGGATTTGCCTTTTTATAACACGCAGGGAGCAGAGCTGCCCGCCTGGGTAAGACTTTCCTTTTTACTGAGTGCATTTCTCGCCCCCACCCATTTTTTTTTTTTTTTTTTTTTAGATCTTTTGTGGCATTTTTTTGTCCCGTTTTTTGATTGAGTTTCAGTGAACTATGAAATCATACACTTTCACTCCACGCTGGCAGCTTCCTACTGCCGAGATTTCTGTTCTTATGAAGTGCACCACACGTCCCGCACTGATCCCTTACGGCCGGAGACTGGCAGGGAGGAGGACAGTGCCAGTGTTCCTTCAACTGGTCCACCTTCAACCTACCACTTTTCACTATATTATTTGTTTTTGCGGCTCAGGTCGGCCGCCATTTCCTTCCACTGCAGGCCCTGTGGTGTCATTATCTTGTTTTTGTTCTCTCCACTTCTTGTATTATCTTCTGCATTCTCGCACCCAGATTCTTACCGGCCACATATCACTCACAGTTGTCACATTCTCATTGCACGTCGTCCTTTTTTTTTTCCTTTCTCTCCTCCCAGTCCTGCATAAACAAGTTCTCCTTCCAGCTGTCAACAAGGGACGGTCTCAGGGCAAACCATATGGATGTGTCTCGCTGCACGCGTTCCCCCTGTTGGTCATGTATAGCCTGTTTTTCAAGCATGAACATTAGAGCATTCATGAGCACACACATGTGACACAGCTCACATCATCCTGAAGCACATGCTTAGCTCTAGGGGTTAAAGAGAGCACGGGGCATGTGACTGCAAAGATCATATGTGAGGAGGGGGAAGGCAGAGGTGACGGTATGGATTGTTATTGATTTGTTATTGTTGTAATCATGATGCATCGCGGATATTTATTGCACCGATTGATTATTTGCGCAGGCAGCGTGGCTTTTGGTCCCATACCGCTAAGGTTGAATTGAACTGATCTATCTTCACTGGAGTCAAATGAGGTGAGCTGAGTGAAAACCGTGTCGGGCCGAGGCTTCACTCTCGCGTTAACAAATAAAACCGCGCTCGTCACATTGTGCACACATGTGACTCGACATGTGACCCGACATGCGACTCGATGCTTTGTGGCTGTTTTGTTTGCAGCATTAATAAAAAAATTAAAAAATCACTTATGTAATCTGGGATTGTTATTATCATGCCTGAAGCAGTAATTCAGATGATAAACTAAAATCAATTAAAAATGACTGGGTTGACATTGCGCAGCAGCAGTGGCTCGGTTTAACCCAGTGGCCTTTTTTTTATTGTTTCATTCGTCAACACTAAAATATGTTATATACATGTGACCTTTACCACATTTTTAGTAGTACAAAATAACATGCATGACTTTCAAAACTGCAAAGCAAATATTATAAAAAAGATCTGTCAAATACACGTATGAATGTTTAAAAAGAGCTACAGACGCAACCACATAAATAACCCGACAGTAATAAGGGAAACTTTTCACTGACCCCAGGTCAGAGAAACCACTGGTCTTGTGGTTTTCTATCCTACGGGCCCTGTGTCCCGAAAAATCCCAAATTAAATCAGTTTTGATGCAGAGTGCATTTAGCGTGTATTCGTTTGAAGCCTTTGTCATGCAAATATGCCAAACATTCTCCGGTTCCAGCTTTTTCTCGTGTGAAGATTTTGCTGCTCCATAATATTTGAAATGAAATATATTTTGGTGTTAGACTGCTGGTCGTACAAGATGTGCAATAAGAGGGCACCTTCATCTCAGGGAAAATGTTATTAAAGGGTCTGTTTCACTATTTTTCACTATACATTCAAGTTAATAATCCCCCCCAACATATCCCTGAATTAGTAGTTTAATAAAAATTCTGAAGTGCATCCACACTCTTTGAACCTTGTGACTTCTTCTGGACGGCTGCCCTGCGCTATCATCACACTTGTCACGTTTGCAAAAAGATGTCCAAGTGCACTTGGAAGGATGGACGGATGTTTGCATATTGTTTTAGTGAACTAAGGTAAACTGAAAAATAACAATAGGCTGAAAAGACATTTCAGTGAAGTGAAACAGAAATAAAAAAACTACACTTTCAAAATAAAAGAGAAACTAACTGGTATAATTTTTGCATATTTACAAAGTTACTCAAAATGAATCAGAAGAGGAAGATCTTCTGATTTTTATTTATGCCCACACAAACAAAAGAAACAAACTCTTCATTCTCACAACTAAATAAACAAATTGTCCTTAAAGGATAACACAATTTCATACTGTCTTACTTTGTTTATATGTGGCGGACCCTGCCACTTTTTTTTAGCTTCAAACAGTGTTCTGGCCCTTACTTTCCTCTGAGAACAGCTTGTTTATTCAGTCGTAGGAAAAATAAATATTTCTGAGTTTGTATCATCACCTCATTTATATTGTAAATAGTAAAGTTCTGACTCTGAATTTCTTCTCCAAAACAACATCGTGCCCTTTTAAATAAAGAGACAAAGGACATGTCTTCAGTGTTAGTCTCTGTCAATTTATAGAATTATTGATATTTTTAAACACAAACTAAAAAACTATTTATTCAGTCTGGCTTGTGTCTTATAACTGCATGGTTTTAATGAGTTTACATATTTGAATTAATTTGTTTTTATCAGTACCTTTTCTTATTATTAGTAATATTCCATATGGATTTTCATCTATATTTTACTGTTTACTATTGTTATTATTATTGTTATATTCTATCTTATCGACATTTTTAACACTTTTTTTAATGTAATACTTTATTTCATTGTCATTATATCGCTTGCATTTATCTTCAATTCTCTATCTTTTTTTTAAACTCTTCATTTTATTGTAGTCACTGCGCATTGGTCTCTAAGTCCATTCTTGTTTTCCAAATATCCAATGTTTTTTCACTCATGCACTTGGAATTGCGGTTCTAATTTGTTTGAAGGGTGATATATAAAAAAGTTTGAGTAACACAGAGCTGCAGATGATTATAATACAGCCACATAATTTATTTTGGTAAATAATCCAATGGTAATAAAGGAAACAGTTCAGTAACACAGCACTAACACTTGTCTTGGGTGGTTTTTCTATCCATGGGCCCTGGATCAATTCATGCCTCGTGCTGTTTGCCCAGATTGGATCACTTTGAAGCAGTGATTCTGACTGTTTTTTCAGTTTTTTTCAAGCAAAAAAGTTACACATTCTCAGATAACAGTTTTTGTTGTGCACGTGCTTTCACTGCTTTATATTATTTAAAACTGAATATGTTTGGGTGTTTGCTGTTGGGTGGATCGAAATGAACAATGTGACGAGGACACCTTGGTCTCAGGGAAATTAGAATTGGAATTTCTCACCTACTTAGCGAGCAGCCCCTGGGCCAAATGCGGCCCTTTACCAGCCTCATTATGGCCCTTTGAGCGTTTTGTTGTTAGGCTTGTTAGCCCATTAGTTAGTTATGACTGTTGCCAAGAACAACAACACTCACTTAAACGTTTTTACTCAGGCTCTTTAACCAGAGGGACATAACGAGAATGAAACTGACGAGCTACTTCTCAGATTGAGAAGGTGCATTGTTTCTGTACTTTTTTGAGTTTCTTTTTTAAATAAATAAAAGCGGAGAAAGAGCGTAAAAGTGCATTGTTCTACCACATTTAAATTCCTAGCTTTACAGGTCAAAAAAGGGATAGTCCGGCCCATTGCCACTTTTTTTAAATCAGGCCCTTACTATTTTAAAATGGGCCTGGTCTGCACACTTAATCAAATAAAATTATTGTTTTAATTTGGGATGCATGGGTAATCTATAAATAAATAATTGCTAGATGCATCCACACTCACTGTACCTCATGGATTCTCTTGGACGTCTGAACTTCTGTCCCGTGTCATCTTCAGCCTCTGCATGTATGCAAAACGTTCACGTCCATGAGGCGCTTGGAAGGATGGACGCGCGTCTGCATCGAGGTCAGTCAACTTTAACCGAACTCGAACTAAAACTAGGCGGAAAAACAGACATTTCAGTCAACTGAAATTGGAAGTTAAAAACTAGACTTTCAAAACCAAAAGAGAAAGCTGACTGAAAAAATACTGTGCACTTGCAGAGCTAATGAAGTCAGGTCAAGTCGAGTTTATTTCTGGAGCACATTTAAAAAAACAAAAAACAAAACAACGACAACAAATGCTGACCAAAGTGCTTTACGAGGAGATTACATAAAACACAGGAATTTCCAAATAAAAACGCAAAGTTAAAAAAAAAACACAGGGATAGACAAAAAAAACAAAAATAAAACAACCAGTATGACATTACATTAAATAAGAAAATAAAACACAGGGACAATACAAACCAAAGAGTGATGAGGCACTTTTAGAATTCAATTCCTAGGCTGGAGAACAGAGATGGGTTTTTAGGCGGGTTCTGAATGCATCAGCGGAGGGGGGTGATTAAGCTGTTTGTGGCAAACTATTCCACAGTTTGGGGCCAACGACTGAATCACTGTTGGAGTCGAGCTGAGCGCGTGCACCGGAGGAGCGGCAGCCGGTCAGCGGCTCTGAGCGGCGGGGAGGTGGAGTAGGGGATGAGCAGGTCTGAAAACGGAACCTGGTGCCAGTCCACGCGGGGGCTTTTAAAAAAAACAAACAAAAGAAACTTGAAATCCATCATGGTCGCCACGGAAAGGGAGGCCAGAACAATAACACAGTCTCTTTGCCTAAATAAAAAACAAATTCACCAGCAATTTCTTCGGTTTCAGTCTTTGTCGGGTTTGTTTAGAAACTGTCAAAACAACAAGCTTAAGGAGGCACTGGTGTACGGGTGTATTTATTTAGACTGGGAAGTCTCTATGTCTGCGAGTGAAATTGACTTCTGAAAGTGCAAGTTGTAATCTTCTTTAATCTTGCCCTTGACAACTGCCCCCCGTTTTCTCATAAGAATAAATAGAAAAATCATTCAGATCTCGCTAAAAGTGAACCTAAAACTAAACTGAAATGATCCAACCCACTCTGGAACCCGGAGAAAAAAATCCTAAATAAAAATAAAAGCTAACGAAAAATCTAAAATTATAATAACTGTGGTGTTCATGTGTTTGGTTATGACTCCGTGTGGCTTGACTTTATTGCCCCAGTCCCCCCTGGCCTTACCCCGGTAAAGTACAGGCTGTCTTCAGATGTTTTTATCCTCCTTCCAAGACAACAGGTGCAAATCTGTATAAGCTCAACTGCTTTCTACATTATCCTGCATAATTTCCCCAGAGGGAGAGCGGGAGGATTAAAGGAGGTAAGGGAGACTTGAGAATTGTTCCTTTTCTTCAGGCCGCGGGGGCCAAAAGGAGAACTAATATGTGTTCCCTGAAGTCACGTGAGCGTACAGTGTGTGCTCGTTCGCTCACAGGATCCGGTGTACTCCTGCGTTGTGTGTGGTGTGTGTGTTTTCGATCGCATTTTTCACAGATAAAAAAAAGGAGAAAAACACAAACTGGCAACCCTGACCGTAATGCCTCAGAGCCAGAGTTATACATAGAAAATTACACACTGGTTTGCCAACCCCTCCTGACTCCGGCCTGCAACACAGAGAGAGAGAGACACACACACACACACACACACACACACACACAAACATAGAAATGCTCCACATAGATGCACACTTTCGATAAAGTCGAGCACATGACGTTTTTCTTGCAACACTGACTAACGCGACCTCTGGAAATTCTCTTTTTTTATAACCGCTCAGAACTTTGCCCTTTACATCCTGGCTCCATATTTACACTGATGAAGTTCCGCTGCTGCTGCTGCTGCTGCTGCTGGTTCATAACCAACCGACTGTTACGCAACACGGGGCGACACGCTTTTTAATTTTTTAAACGTGGAGCTTTAAAAAAGCCGCGAGGTAAAAAGAGGAAGCCGGCCATTGTCAGAGCTCTCCAGGCAAAAGCAATGAGCTCCCTGACTTGCCAGGGTTAAATCTTTCATGCGGGACGGGGTGGGCAGAGGGAGCTGTTTGTTTGGGTGTGCGTGTGCACGAGTGACAGGCAGGGCGGGCGAAAAGCACGGCCGATGTGGATGAATGTTTAAGGCCGTCTTTGAGTCGCCGAGCGGAAGCACTGGTGATCTGAGGCAAAAGTAAAAAGCTATAAGCTCCTGCGTGTGAATGTTTTCGACGCGGACTAATGCTGCGTTCATTTAAAATGTGTGGCGGGCTGCTGAGGGCCCCCTAGACAGCGCTGTTGGCTCCCTAACCTGCCATTTGGTAAATGTTTGACTAAGAGTGTCCCCGCTTGCTGGATTTGTTGCACGCTAGTGTGCAGAGGAGGCCTGAGAGGGGGGAGGAGACACTGATGTCACCAAGAAAGCCAGGCGCTGGGAGGAAGCACGCACAGACTGAACCCGAACTGAACTTTTCGCAGATTCCTCTCGAATTATTATTCCTTCTGTGGCCGCTCACGCTGCGCATACACTCCTGTTTACTGGGGCCGTGTGTACGTTTTTGCGGTTTCTTGTTGACTCAATCACTCCTGCATGTACCCGCCACCTCAGCACACACCGGCTGTTTTATGTATTTATTTACTCACTCATGCACTCCATGTATCGCTCACTTACTGTATGGGCTTAAGCACGGTGACTGCCGGGTTTATGTTTGTGTTCCCTTGCACGTAACATGCACTTACGGCGATACCCTGGTTACCCACTGAGCTCGTCAATCCTGTTTTTTTACCTACTCCACTCACTCTATTGACACCTTGCAGCTAAAGGAAGTCCTCTTGGAGATGAGATGATAAAGAACAAGGCAATGCAAGAACAGAAACAAAAAAAAGAAAACACAGACAGAAAGCCCATCCATTTCCATAGCGTATAGACACACAGTAATTAATCATTACCAGAAACAATAATAAGCATTTTCCCTTTGCTTTCCTCATGCAGGAAATCTAATGTTTCCCCTTATTATTTCCTCTAAAAAAGTTTTAACTAATACATGGCAATCAATAACAACAGCAAGGCACCAATAATTATGGCGCATGAACAATAGGAGGAGGTAGACAGATTTATTTACCCTGGGGGCATAATTACAGTGCTCAGAGGAACAGAGGAAGACGTCAGAATGCCAGAATGGGAAAAGCAAGAACAGCACTCAGCCTCCTAAACAACAGCTGGAAAACAAAGGAAAAACACCTCGCACTTAAAGAGGCAATTTGCAAAACGTGGCCGGAAAATTTAGTTTAGAACATTGAAAT
>CAEMYA010000117.1:358253-374756 GCA_903131615.1 Diplodus sargus
TAATCATTACCAGAAACAATAATAAGCATTTTCCCTTTGCTTTCCTCATGCAGGAAATCTAATGTTTCCCCTTATTATTCCCTCTAAAAAAGTTTTAACTAATACATGGCAATCAATAACAACAGCAAGGCACCAATAATTATGGCGCATGAACAATAGAAGGAGGTAGACAGATTTATTTACCCTGGGGGCATAATTACAGTGCTCAGAGGAACAGAGGAAGACGTCAGAATGCCAGAATGGGAAAAGCAAGAACAGCACTCAGCCTCCTAAACAACAGCTGGAAAACAAAGGAAAAACACCTCGCACTTAAAGAGGCAATTTGCAAAACGTGGCCAGAAAATTTAGTTTAGAACATTGAAATAAAAAAAAAAGATCCAACATTGTCAACAGAGACTGAAGAAACTACAGTGTTGACATCACGCCACCAAAGACACCTACTGCACTGCAGAGGTGTCATCGAAAGCTAGCAGGCTAACCAGCTAGCTCCGGCCTGTCCTGTCTCAATACAACATAATGTAATATCATAATAGGCGATAGCCCCCGTGCTTTAATTCAACCTGGAGACGGAAAAGCAATGAGTTTGCAATTCAGTCTAATAAGTAAACAGAATAAACTCACAAAATGTAAAAAAACAACAAAAAAAACGTAGAAATACAACAGTATACCGTCCGAACAAAACTCACCAAAACATCCCCGGTGTGTCCTTCCACCACCACTGCTTCTGGTCTGGTTGAAATAAATCCTCATTTTGCAAAGTCAGATGTGAAAATGTCCTGGCTCTAATCGCAGCCCGCCACGCATACCAGCCCTCTGAAAGTCTGCTGGCCAAACACCATCACCATCACCATCACCATCACCATGACCAGCACAGTGGGAACACACCCAGCAAGCGCCCATGGAACCTCAAAATAGGCAAAGGGAGTGGTGCTGGATAGGGCGCACGGTCGTAAGACAAAATAAGGCAATCACCAAGCGTGGAAACAAAGGGAGACTAAGACCTAGAGTAGAGACAGTGGAGGGCTTTTGCTCATGGCTTAAGTTCCTTTGGGAATTCAAAAGCCTAAGTAATAATCTTCGCTTTTTTTTATGTAAGATACTGTAAAGTTTTACCCTATCAGACCACTAAAAAATATGTCAGATGAAATAATCGGAGGAGGCAGGGAAAATAATCCGCCTTCAATTGCACTGTTTACAATTTGCAGACATAATGTTCATAACGTTGAGTCAGGAAATAGAGTTCTATGCAGAGAATTCCCCCTCCTTTGAATGGATGCAGGGGGTCGACTGCGCTGTCTTTAGAAGCTGCCAACCTTAAAGAAACCTAGTAAGCTTCAGTGGAATGTGAATGTCTCACGATGGCCGACATGCTCCTCCAGAGGCAGGAAAACACTGACCCTCTTTTCATTTTGGGGCATTAAAAAAAAATAGAGAATCTCGGGTTAAAATTCTGAGCTGGCCACAGACCTGCACATGGACCTCTTACAAATCAAGAGCATGAAGTCCAGTGTGTGGTCACACAAGTCTTAAAGTGCTAAAATGAGACCATTAACACTGTTCTTCTGTGCAGCAAACCACTTAACGTGCCCTGAACCTGGAGCGGATTACGGCGCCGGGACTCTCTCAGTCAATCAGAGGAGAGGAATCCCCGGAGGAACCGTCACAGCAGGGTTTCATCCAGGCGAGAAATCGTTTGAAACTCTGGGAAGGAGTTTCAAATTTAGATTATTTCTTATAATTTCCACTGCTGTTTGACTTTTGCACTGCGGTTCTGCATAATTGAGTGGTGTGGGAAACCTCCTACATTTTTTTAAAATGTGCTTAAAAAATATGATTTGGATGACCACAGGCTGGAGGCATATTTTGACTTTTTCGGAAAAATATTCATTCCCCTTCTTGCTTGAGGAGACAGATATTAAACAAAAGACTGTTGTAATTTAAGGTACTGCACACACACATGTATTTTCTTCCTGAGATGCTTATGTCTCAGTTTTATTTGTCTGACCGTCTCCCTCCACACACACACACACACACTCACACACACATAACTCACAGTATAAGCCTGTCTGTGGGAGTTCTCCTGGGTACAGTATGCAGTCTGTGGGTTTTATCAGAGGTGTTCCACCTGGAGGGAGTCTGGGAGCAAAAACACAGCTTCAGACAGATTTAGAGCTCTTTCTGCTCCGCAGGAATGAGCGGGCAGTGTTTGTGTTGCGCGGTGTTTGAATAGTGCCCTTTCTGGAGCGAGCCTCCCATTGGTGAGTGGCTTCTGGAGTGTGAGGATGCATAACGACGCTGTCGGATAAAAGTCTTTTGCATCTGTGAAAATGTCAACACACATAATTGGCCGAAAGAAAAGCCGGACACTAATTTGTCTGTATTCTTTAAATGATGTTCAAGAATAAGTCGCCGTTTACTCGTCTTTGTACCTTACTTACGAACAGCACCGCACTCTGTCATTTATGATTTGCAGGCTGCAGAATGAAAGCTTTTCATGGACAGAGAGGAATGACAAAAACTCCATTGAAGCTTTTCTTTTTTTTTTTGGATCAGTTGGAATCAAGGATGTTTTTGTCCTGTGCATCATTATTCTTCCTGCGCTGGCTCATTTTATTCATTTTTTTCCCCCCCTCGTTCAAATCTCTTCCCCGGGTTCTTTGCACCCGATTTGATGCCGGGAAAAATGGAGCACTTGAGAAATGTAGGCCACGTAATTGTGTCAGTATAACAAAATTAAAACACTGTAAATTGGAGCTGCGGGCGTACTGTATGTCTGGATTTGATGAAGCAGCCATGTGTTCAGCAGCTGTCTTTGTCAAAGAAGCTGTGTGTCTTCTTAAAATACAGTCCGGGACCCGGAATAAGTCACGGACCAGTTTTGGGGGCCTGGTGCGGTGTGTGACCGGGATTAAATTAAATCAGGCTCACTAAGATCGAATGCAAATTTAAAACAGGAAGAGCACAAAAACAACTTCACCTTGTGTTGGTTATTTGTCCATTTCAAACTATGCTTTAATTGTGTTACGTTCATGTGAAGCATGTGTACTGTGCTACTTTAATCATTTGATATTATTACATGTGGTTTCGATTGCGATGTGTGTGTGTGTGAGAGAGCTTTGTAAAACATCACATATGAAACAGATTGTAAGCCTTCGACAGTGTAATGACACACAGTTACAATAAACATAATTCTCTTCATGCATTATACGCAAACATAAGACCACACCTTAAGAAGTGACTATGCTTAGAAAGATTCTATAAAAAATATCTGTACTGGAAATGTATATTTGCATGTTGTACATGTCAAATCTTCTGTGCATATCATTATCTGATTTTTTTGTTGTTTCCTATATTTTTTTCTTATTAACATTTTTCACTTTGACCTTGTTTCTCATTGAACAAGGACTGTTTTTGTTGTCTTTTACCTGATCTGGTTTGATCTGATCTGGCCGATGTATGTTTCGTATTTACTGTGAGGGCTACGACCGGATATCGACATTTTTCTGTTAAAGAAATGTTTATTGCTCTGAAGACATCAGAATGCTGAAGTGCTAATCAGATTCTCAGAGGTGCAATACGTGAGCATTTTAGTTGAAACCTTAAAAAAATAACTAAAAATAAAAATGACGTGAAGAAATTACAGGAGAAATCTGCATATATCTACTGAAATTCACATGCTGCACATTTTTGTTCTGTTTCATTTATTTTTATTGTTGCCTGTGTCCAGTTGATTTTGATGTGAGTTGCTTATTTGATGTGTTGCCTCTGTGTGGTCATTTGATGGTTTATTGCTGTTTGTTCATGGGGTTGGTTTTGGAAAAGCAAAACAAAATATTCTAATAAAAATAAGAATTTATAAAGATTTTAAAAAACACATTTTATACATCAAACATTGAATCTATATGCAACAACATTTAAGGGGGATCAACCATTTTTGACTGGGTGTATTTTTGATTTGCCAGCTTTTGTTGATACCTGCACTTGTACTATTGCTATTGCCCTTGTTGTGTCCTTTTGCTGGTGAAGTGATCGCAGTCTCACTTGATGTGAAGACAAAGGTATTTGAGACAAGGTATTTGCTCTATGGGCTCAAAGCGGTAGAGGCCTTAAAACCCTTTTCCTCCAATAAACCCAACGAAGAACTCTGAAGGAATGCTGCACCATCTTGGAACCTGGTATCCATTTCTACATATCGTATTTTTAGTCAAGGGAGGTTCAACTAGAATAGAGTTAAGTCCACTTATAACAACAAATCATTTCACATAAATAATTTCTTCGGGATATGAAGGAAACAGTAAAACTATGAAATAAGGAAAATAGAAAACATTCTACTGTGAACATTTCTATCTTGAGTCTTTTCTGAAGACATTTGCATCTACTGTTAACATCTAAGGATAAGCAGTCTGACAAATATCTGATTCAATGCTAACATAATGCTGCTGTTGGATGTCACAAGGTTATTAAAGCCGCTAAGCCGAGAGAATCTTTTTGGAGATCCGAGGAAACATTATGTGATAATAAACACTTAGGAGATGGCAGCCCGCCAAATAAGATGATGAGATCTTTTGATTTGTACATTTTTCACGTTCTTTGCGGCGAGTAGGCGCGGATACGGTTACATCCTCCATTTTGATCAAAAGATATCACACCTTGGTTCAGAAGCCACGGCGTTTGTTACTTGGCGAGTCACCAGATGTTCATTTCGGGCCCTGGCAGCTACACACAAAAAAAGTGTCAGGGTAGATTAATAACGATCCTTTTAAAGTACAGCTGCAACCTTTGATTCTGAACATTGATTATGGCGCTGAACATAAACAGATAAGACAGTCGGAAACAAAAGGGAGCAGAGTTGCAGGACGGCGGTGTGAGCAGTCAGGCAGGATCCAAGGACAGTCCTGGGACAAATTAAACACGGAGATGAAAGGAGAGCTTATCGAGAGGCCTCGTTAACTGTCGTGTTTCCAGTATTATGTGTTTTATTAGACTCAGCGTGATCCCTTCAACGAAATTGCAGCAGTGTAATAAAAGAAGACGATGACACAACAATAAACAGTGATAAAACAGCATATTGAACGATTTAATTTTAAAACGCACAATATGTCACGTCTCCTGCCATGGGTCTGAGCAAAAGTCACGTGCAGAGCCAGATGTTGTGGAGGAATAAACACCCTTTTAAACTTCAAAAGTTTATCAACCTGACTGCAGCAGCGATCAGCGGAGGCGACCTCCATTATCAGGTATTAATGGTCAGTATTGTTGACTGGTGGCTGGAGCTGGAGGGGAAATGTACTTAACTACACAAGCAACGTTAGAGAGAGGAGACGGGGGGAAGACAAGAGAGAAACAGAGCGCTGAGCTCGGTGAGTGGTAGACCTGAGCAGGAACCCTTGGTGTGCAATATTGCTCATAGCTTTCGGCTAGTGCACAGTAGAGCGATCTGGCCGTTGGGTGCTAATGGACATGAGCGTAAGCACAAATCACACAGCTAGCATTGATGATAAAAATGTATCTGACGTGTTCACAGGTGAGGTAATGATGAGTATTACTTACTTTACGCTTAGTCTCCTTCTCTGACTTCCTGTGGCGACAGGCCACCATTGTTGGAAACATTTGGGAAAATGTAAGTACACAACTCAACAAAATATATAATAAAGAACGGAAATGTCTTTGAATTGACATTTAAAAAGTGTCGCAGCATGGAGGCTGAAAATATGATGGCACGCTAAAGAGAAAATTGTCTTGAATATATCTGTATACATCTTAGCAATAGTGATAAATATCTTTTTTATCTAAACAAAAAAAAACCCCTTACCCTCATTTTGTGTTTTTGCCAAATGGCCTTATAATGTCTCTGGCTATTTTCTTCTCAATTGTCCGTGACATTATTGACGGTTGTCAATAGCAGAACACACTGTGCTTGTGTCTGGCTGCTCTGTCACAACAGGCCAAAATAAACTCTTGAGCAACAATGCAGCAATCTAAAAGCACAAACTGTTTAATATCTAAAATAACAGCAATCAAATGAAGTCAGTAAAATAGGTTTATAAATAACCAACGCAAAATCTGAAGTCATGATCTCAAGAGGTTTTTTTGGGGGGGGGGGGTTTCAGGTTAATTTTCAGAACAGTGGTCAACAGCGACTTCCACCGCAACATCCACCCAGAGCTGACAGTGGACGGTCTTTGTTTGCCTGACATTGCTACTGTCTCCTCTGTATAGGTCAAACAAGGTGACTGTCTCCGCAGCCAAGTGGGTGTGAAGCCAGGACTGTGAGTGACTAGATCACATGTGACAGAAGTGCAATGAAGGAACACTGCATGCCAAAAGAGTGGAGAGAGAGGAAGGCAGGGGGGCGAGGTGATGGAAGGAAGAACAAGGAGGAGGGGCGGAGGAGGAGACGTGGAGACTCAGAGGGGAAAAAGGCCAGTCGCTGCCCCGGGGAAGCGGGGAAAAAACGAAAGCTCGTGTACTGTACTGTGCCCTTAAAGACACATATACAGGATTTTACATGACAGGAAGGCATGAGAGTGGGAGGAAAGACATGCATGGCAGCAGGCGAGAGAAAAATCACTGGCCACCATGAGACGTCCTGCCCGGTAAATGAGAGGGAGTGAGAGAGAGGTGTCAAAATGAGATCAAGAGATTATAAGAGCGAGGCTGAGAAGGGGAGCGCGGGTCCAAAGGTGCTAATCTGAGGCTGTGCGTGTTACATAAACAGTCTCTGCCCTCCTGCCAGGTTGAAGTCAGGTTGCACGATCCAACCAGAGCATGTCAGGTCACAGTCACAGCCAGGCCACTATGTACAGCCAAGACGAGACACAGCAGGAGGACACCGCAAGAACATGAATGAAACACCGGGGTGACAACAACAAGGGTTCACCACAGGGCTGGGATATTAGTCCTCAGGCTTGTTGCCTCATAGCAGAACCCCTTTGTAGTGGAGTGCTCACGTGGGTGGACTCTACAGTGTGATCACACCGTAATGTGTCGGTGTCGAAAGGCCGACTAATCTTATCAATTAGATTCGTCAGCCTTTTAATGTTACAATAATGTTCATTTTAGCTGATTTAGCTTATTTCTGCAAACCACAGATACGTCCAAGGCTGTACACATTATGTGGCATGTCACGTCTACATTATATTCGTATCAGCACAACGCTGCAAAGGTGGTTGACAGCGGTTTGACCCTGTGGGGAGGTTTCCAGCACTTCTTCTGGCGACCGAAGGCAGCTGTTTTTCACAGGAAGGCGGTCCATCTCCTGTCATTATTTTAAGGACACCTGACACTGCCAGGCATTTTTGCCACGACCAAAACAGGCAGGCTATTGAAATCCAAACCATAATGTTTTCCCATCCATCCCTAACCGATTTTTCGTTCCTTAACCTTATACCTAAGAAGACTAAAATTGCAACTGCGTTACCAGCATTGTAACGACAGAGAAATAGAAAATTGAACCTTAAGAAACAAAAAGTTGAAACGTAAAGACATGTTAAGTTTTAATTGTGTAGAACCAATTGTGTAGACACATATGTAGCTAACATTTATTCTGGCAATTGGGTTGTGATATATTGTGGGGAAAAAAAATGATGTTGTGATCTTTTCCTAACCCTAACCGAGTAGTTTTTGTGCCTAAACCTAACTAGATCATTAGCACAGCCTTAGTCATAACAGAAAACAGAAAACTGAGCCTAAAGAAAGATTGCAACATAAAGATATGTTAAGTTTCAACTTATTCATGGTTTGTAGAAATGTACATTGATTCTGGCGACTGGGCTGCAATTGACCAAAGCAGAGCGTTTTGAGCTGAATGCTAGCTAAGCTCGCTGACATTCTCAATATAACAATACTCAAATGCTGATGTTTAACTAGCAGGTAATGTTGACTGTGTTCAATTCCAATGAAAAAGACATTGAAAGAAATCTTGGGAGAGACATTCGATCATTGATAAAGCTCAACTTTAAAAAAGACTAAACAATTCAGAGGTGATGTGAGTGAGTCAATGACTGCTTTATATTAAAATTGGATTTTGGGATGGATTTAATTCTGTGTACCACACAAAAGGTAAAGCAAGGGTTGTGCGTGTTGCTTTCAACCCAATGTTGACCATGTTCACCATTTTACCTTAGCTTCTTAGCTTGCTAACATTTGCTAAGCAGTTCCAACTCATCCAATAGCTAGAGTTAGAGTGGTTTCACTTACAACCTCAAATCACTGCTAAAACAAAACAAGATGACAACTGATCGACCCATAAAACATTGACTCACTGTCATTGCACACTGGCTCATTATCCCTTGAACACCTGTAGTTACACATTTTCAGAGCTTGGATAACGTCAGAGGTTGGTGGATAAAAAGCACATTGGACATACTTCACAAGCACCAGGTGCTCCCGGGGTCAATCAAACCTTTCATTTAACTTGAATCCAAACCTAATCTTAACCCTGTGCGCAGCAGATGTGTCTCTGTTTTGACCTCTGGCCCTTGGTTAGCCTGTTGCTGATATCGCACACATTTTCTAAAGAGCATCTAGCGTGAGTCATATTGAAGCAAGCGTTTGGGCACGGCCACAAGCTGAGTAAAGACTGCGGGGGTTAGTAAAACAAGCTAAAGCTAAAGTTACCAATACATCCTGGGTCCAGTTTCATCTCCAAAATAAATGTTTCAACCAATAACAAACATCCTCAGCGGTTAACTCAGGAACCACCTCCTGTCAGTCTCCTCCAGTTGAAAACAAACTAGGCACACCACAGCAAGACGCTTCTGCTGGTTATAGCCTGTGACGTCAGGGGGAAGGCAGAGCCGCTGTTCTCTTGTTCACTGGGAGGTAGTTATATTATTTGCACAGCTTTGCAGGAGGTAAAAATAAAAAGAAGGAAGCTTGAGACCGTTAAAATCAAAGAGGAAAATTTTTCGGCGCGTACGAGAAGAGCGGAGGTCGACCACATCACGACAAAAAACTCCTGAATGTCGTCTTCAGTAGCAATCAAGGAAATTCAATACCAGCGTTTTGGTGTGAAAGGTTTCTGGAGAACCTGACAGGGCATTTACACCAAAACTTAAATACCATGTAGGGAGAGGACTAGAGAAGTCAGATAAGTTGCATGGTCATATTAATATTATTATATTAGCGTGAAGGTGCTTTGAGGCCCCACTTACAACACAACTCATCAGATGGCACCAGAACAACGTGGTAAGGTTTAGGAAAAGATCGTTCTTAAGCCTAAAATAATCACTTCCTTTAAACCACTACTGATCATTGGCTTCACACAGGAGTTAATATACTAAACTTAGACGGTGAACATTAAAAAACTATATATCTGCTTAACATCAGCACGGTAGGTTTGTCATTATGAGCATGTGAGACAGCTGAGCTCAAAACACAAATCTGCCTATGTAGCCTACAGCCTAAAAGAATCGCTAGCATGTCTGTAAGCGGAATTAGTTTACCCTTTACTTCCACTCATATCAGAAAACTTAAAAGATGTTGGAACAACATGACAAACACAATGACTAGACCAAACATACCAAAAATAAACCCGCCAAATTCAGTACAAGAAAGATAAGTTTAAAAAGTGAGATTATCAAAGTGCAACCAAAGTGATGTCACTCCCACCACTCCAATAATAAATTGAACAAGCATTAAAAACCAATTGTAGCTGTCATCTTGTCACATGTACGTAATAGTTAAAATGACTGTTCCTTTGTTGGCTTTCCTTTTGTTCACCTTTCACAGTAATTGTCTCGAGTAGCAATGGTCAGGCTGGCTTTGTTATCATAATGTTCCCGTCTGCAGCGTGACTAAAAGGATTTTTACAAAAGAGCAGCATTTCTTTTTTAAAGCATGCACTTGATGACTTTCCCGCTCTGAATCGGCCGCACATACTTCTAAATTGCCGCTTATGATTGCTTAAAGTCGGGAATCAAAGCTGAATGTTCTTACACACCTTTGGGGTGCAATCTTACACTCAACTCCCTTCCTTTTGTCATGCTCAGTGCTCAAGGGTTGTTCGAGAGAATGCCAGTTGTAGGTTCTTTAAGCTACACAAGGAGAACTATTTCATGATGGAGTGTGGGGGCTGAGTAAACCTGGGGAAAGAAGCTGCTCTGTATGTTGGAGGCATGTCAGAAGATAGTTCAGCAGGGCGTACAGACTGTGGCGGGAATGGGTGTTTTATTCTTTTGGTATCCTTTCGGCTCTTAAATAATTTTATCCCTATTCAAGCTAGCTGGGGGGTAAACCGGATGTCTCTAATGCGGGGGGGATCCTCGGAAATTATGTCCAGGAAGTCAAACTTATTTGGGCTTTATGAGCCACTGAGCAGTTTCCATACGAAACAGGGCTCCAACGCTGTATCCATTTCTCATGATAGGTCACTTTACCAATATCACTGATGCTCTGTAGATGATTCTCAGCGCGGTTTTGATCACCTGCTGCAGAGCCTTTCCTGTCCTCGGCCGTGCAAGAGCCATGCCAGTAAGGACTATATTTAGAGTATGCTCTAAATTTAACTTTGATTTACTTTTCACTCATGCATTTTTCACAGTGTGTTTCACTGGCGCTGTTATTTTCAGTTGAGTTTCTGTATACTCTCTGTGATACCGCAGCTATCCGTCGTTGTGTTTAACCTACATTTACCTAGTGGTTATCAAATGATTATATTGGCACATTGATCATGTGGAACTGTTTTGGGCCTCCTCAAAAGAAGCTCTCTTCATTTCACACTTTTACACTGAGTTAAGTTGACAGACTCTAAAACTGGACCAAAGGGAAACCTGCTGGGTGCCATTGACACACTGACCAGCCGCTTGCTTGGACTGCACCCAGGTCAGGTTGTAGGAACCCCGTGTAGAACTAATCCCCGAGCCAACAAGGGATAGCACTGGATAAGATAAACGTTATTGATAAGTGTCACAGCAGCAGAGGGCGAACAGATGCTGGATAGATGAATTACATTAAAACAGGCCTAGATCACAAACATCTACTCTGTGCAAATAAAGTGTGAAAAACAAATGGTACTAAATGTTGTAGACGCCAACACAAACACAAATGTGAACCAAAAAACACAGGGCCTTGCTTAACTGAAAACGGAATATGAGGTCACGAGGTAACGTCCGTATGCTTCTCAACATGTCACAGTTAGTGGCAGGTACTGTCACACACTAATCCATTTTATCTCACTGGGTCCGGTTGTTGACCAACTCCAATTATGCAAAAGTTGAGATTATCTCTAAAACGGGATTTAGCTGACCGAGTGAGATTACTTGGGGGGAGGAACGAACAGAGACCCTTCTACATGCTGTGCGTGACTCCGCCTGCACAGCACGTATTATGTGTGCACCTTTGAGGTCAATTCACATTTGCTTGTCCTCACAATTTGTCTCTCCATACAGTCAGTTTGGTTATGAAAGTGAGAAAACGTTTCATTTTTCATTCCTCAGTGCGGCCACTTCATTATTCTGTTTGTATCGCAGCGATTCACATATTTCCTTTTTTTCATCAATCGTAAGAGGATCCGCTACTGTCCTCACCTGATACCAGGCTGATTGTTTAGGATCGCTGTGAGAAATTATGAATCACATAGCGGGGAGACTGAGGACAAATAGTCATTCAATATTAATTCCTTTCTGCGTGGTTGACCTACTTCCAGCGCATGAGGTATAGGTTGAACGAGCAGCAGTGACACTCTGTATAATCAGACAGCCTTGCATCCTATCGATCTCAGTTATATTCTTGCATCCAAAGTCCGGCACCGCATTGATTTTACCACCAATCCTTCTTCTGGTCAAATGTGTGTGTTTCTGTCTAACCATCTGTGTGCGTGTGTGCGTGTGTGTGAATACTGGTCTTAAGTGGGACTAAAGGAGCAGCGGGTCATGGGAGTGGGTCGCTCACGTGTTAGGGATTGTGATGACATGGAGTGTGTGTGCATTAAGCTGTTGGTATAGACTAAGCTGTGGGACATCGGGTTAACGTATCCTCTCAGCACTCTTTCTGTTGAGCAATGGGTGGACGGAGGTGTAGAGGGAGAGAGAGACTGAGCCACTACAAACAATCAAGCCTCTTTAACTGTAATGCACAGGATCAGTGAGCATGGCAATGTGAAAGTATAGGATTTAACGACACGTATTATAATAATGATAATAAACGTATTATTATTATTAGAGTTATTATAATCACCACCATATAGAGAATGTGTGCAAGTTGAAGTTGGAGTGCAGGTACGTGAAACATAACGTAACCAGTATTCCTGGGCGTAGAGACGCAGCTCAAATAAAGATTTATCTTCGCATTGATTAACGCAGACTAGAAGAAAAAAAATGACCTTGTAACCAGCAGTGGCCAACAAGCTCATAAGGCTGGAAATCCCTCACTATAGCCTACAACCCAAATAGATAGATAGATAGATAGATAGATAGATAGATAGATAGATAGATAGACAGATAGATAGATAGATAGATAGATAGACAGATGCTCTGCTGACCCCATGTGGCAGTTTTAGCTTCTACAACTGAGCAATAACCACACAACCACTATCTTAACATTAAAACACTTATCCTTGTCGAATGTACATGCCATATTATAAACATAGTGATAATAACTATAATCATATTATAAATATACTGATATTCATAAGCCTCATACAGTTTATCGGCCTCGTCTGCGCCTGTGTGGTTGCCTTTAGCTAGAACCAAAGACACATAGGTACTAAGATAGGTCACACCCCGTTCCAACCTATAGCTGGCTAGAAGAAGTATCTTGACAACCTTAAATCCCACATGAGTAGACTATAAACGTGCAATGTATGTAAGAGAGAGGGCAGGCTGAAGGTATAAAGACCTCAACCACAGCAGTTTAGAGACTGCTCCAGTCTACCCAGCGTTCCTGGCTTTTACTAACGAAACACAAGTTGAGAGGGAGAACACTATCTGGTCGTTGTTCGCATGCTATGTTGTTGTAGTTTGCGTCGTTTCCAGTCTAAAGCAATAGATTCAGTGGCGTGTATGACCGCACAGTGTGTCCCTTTGTTTTCTTCGCCCACTTTGAGTTAGCTTGCCGGTAGCATTAGAACGGGTCTTCGGAGCAAAAGCACGGTTGTCAGCTAAACTACACTCAAATTAGCAGACGTCAGCTAGCAAGCTAATTCCACCATAACCTTAAGAGTTAGCGTCATGTCGTCGTATCCCAGCTCAGTTAAAGGTCATGAATAGATTTAAAACGCAGGTATACTCACGTGTCTATGTATCTATATGTGGAAATAAGAAGCCGTATATGAGATTCAGGTTTCATAAACTGACGACTCATCTTGGCGGTACCATCCGGTCCCATGGTGTAATGGTTAGCACTCTGGACTTTGAATCCAGCGATCCGAGTTCAAATCTCGGTGGGACCTCGTCATTTTGCGTGTAGACAGACAACGATACCGCAAAAGTGAATGAACAGCAGCTGATGAATCGGCACTTTAGTAAAACTGTAACTTTCACAAACCAAACAGAAGAACCGTTTGCCTCGTTTGTCGTTCATCATTGAATCCCTCTCTAACCACTTTACTTCTATGCCTGCAATACTCTGAACCTGAACCAAAAATCTAAATGTTAGATCTCTATTCATGGTAGGCTAGAGTGGAGTTCATTTTAAATAGTTGATATAGTGTTTTGTGTTTTGATCTACATTAAGCCATCGTTTTGAATAATTTGTCCTTTGTATGGAAATCTATCTGCACGGTAACTCGACATACTTTATATCAAAATTCCCTTCTATGACAGTAGAAGTGTAGTATAGTAAGTGCTGTATAAAATTGGAACAAACAACAAAGACATTTATCAACCTTGGGAAATCAAACTGTGACAAATAATTTCACCCAGAAGTACAGCTCGCAGGGTTTATGTTCAAACAACTTTATTTCCACGCATAAAAGGCAGTGTTAAAAATATATATACAATCATATTCTTAAATCGAACATTTCTTTTGAGCTTTTATTGGAATGTTTGTCAAATTTCTCTACAAATATGACCATGGCAGCTTTTTTCTCTACTGGGCAGCATTGTACAGGGTGGGATCCCTGTGCAGAATGAATTGAGAGAGAACCTACAGGCCTTTTAACAGAACTTCATCATACTCAGCTCTTTTCTTACCACAATATTGTTTTGTTCCCCCTGCGTCAGTGTACCCTGCTGTATCCACACCGGAACATCTGTGTTTCCAGTGCAATGTGCTTGGAGAGAACACATAATAAATGTGCTACTATGTCACCTTTGAGCACAAGGCTTGTTCAGCATTCCAAATTCAAAGGGTGCCAGTGTACGTACAGCACGGTACATGTGCAATTGAAAAAAACAATCAAACTATATGTCCATAAAGGGGCAGTGATTGTGCATTGTTGTATTTGAAAAAACAAAGCATATTGTAACGATAATAAAAACAGGGAAACAGTCTATTTTAAGGATCAAAACAACAGTAACACAGAATATTACAAAGCATTTGGACACTGTAATCATAAAGACATCACACATCTTTAAAATTGTCTCCTTCTCATGCTGACTGAAGTGAAGAGATGGGCAAAAAATGTATTCCCAACATTTCATACACTGACTTGCAACGTGTGGTTCTGTCTGTAAAAAGCAATATTTGGCACAGAAACATTTTAAAATGGAATTCTAGACATGGAGCACAATGTCATGTTTTGTGTTTGTTTTCATCAGGTGTATTATAATAAAATGAATGTCATAATACAAAGTAAGGATTGTAGGAAATTTAAAAAGTAATTAAAATTATCAGCCATGAAAAGCCCTTTCAAACGTAGTCAATTCCACATTCAGTGAGGTCTTTCAATTGCCATAAATGTCAAATGAGACAAAGTGATCTGACCAAGAAGAGATATTGAGGGAACCCATTACCTAAAGATGACAAAGTAAAGTAGACTATAATAGTTTAAGTTGTTAAAACTTTTTAGCTTTTAGAACTTACACGTAAAGGTTCCATATTATACTGTTTTTCATCAATTTCACCAATATGTCAGCGGGCCAACAACACTGTATTCGAAATGCTTTGCCCCAAACCCATCCATGGTCCTGAATTTCAGCTGTCTAAAAATCGCTCTACTGAGCTCTACTGAGAGCAGGCTGTTTCTGTGCCTGCGCCTTTAAATGCTAATCAGCTCCGTCTGTCAACACCTGCCTTGCCTGCTACACGCCCCTCTCAGAGAGTGGATGCCGCATACGCTAGTAAACTCGCTTCAAATGCCATTGCATAGCAGATCGAAGCGGTGCAAACTAGTTAGCCAATTTCCAGCTGACTTCACCCTCGTTACTGAAGCAGTCGGAGGTGAAGTGTTTAGCACACACACATACAAGCTAACACGAACCGCAGCCGGCACGTTGTCGTTAAAAATGAAACGCAACCACTGTCTCTTCTGTTGTTCTGTAGCTGGGACAGAATATAGGCACTTATGTTGATTTACACAGCCAACAACAGAGCAATTTGTGTGTCTAGCTCTAAGCTTACTGCTGGACACACCAAACTTCACCTCGGGGATGAACGCCCCCCTCTTGGATATCTCCTATCACTCGCAGAGGAAGCCTGTCTATGAAAATGACTCCTGTTGTTACGTAACGACAGGAGCTGAATCTGAACAGCCTGTAGGAGTGCCGTTTTACCAGTGGGTGGGCTGCAGAGACCATGCAGGAATTGTTTGTTTTCCTCATTCTGGGAGTTGGCAGGCTCAGGGAGGACCAGCTTATAGATGTAGAAACCAGAGAAAACGTGTTTTTCATAATATAGGACCTTTAATAGTCTAGTTTACTTGGTAATTCTGAGGGTCTAGGTTTCCTAACTTAATTCAAAGGCAGTGTTGGGGAGACTTAAACTGCATGTAGTTGAACTACATAGCTTAACTACAAATTACTGTAACTTGTTGGTAGCTAAACTACATTAATATTTTGTGCTGCGCCACGTATTTCAGCTACTTTTTTGGTCATTTTTTGTAGTTTAACTACTCAATTTACAAACTACAATTTTGTCCAATTACATGAAATATTTTTTTTTCTAAAAAAAAAGACCTATATAATATAAAGCCTGTGATTGGCATGCCTTGGCAGCACTTACATGCTTCACAGAGTGGGTGGGTCTTTGTGGCAAGGAAGGCAGTGCTCATATGGCACAAGCACGTCATGGACAAA
Source organism: Diplodus sargus (assembly GCA_903131615.1). Lineage (NCBI taxonomy): Eukaryota > Metazoa > Chordata > Actinopteri > Spariformes > Sparidae > Diplodus > Diplodus sargus. The sequence continues at coordinate 374,429 of CAEMYA010000117.1, forward strand.
TTAAAACTCTGAGAGAAAAACGTTGTCGTGTCGACAAACGATTCTGCCCTGGCATCTAGTTCTAGTGCCTAAGTGTTAGTGCCACTAAAGTTCCTGTGATGTTGACCAAAAATTTCAGTTTTTGTTCTTTAAAAAATAAAACTTGAGTTTAGAGGCATATTTCTGCTGGCATGTGAATTTTTTGTAGGCTATTATACTTTGCTTCATATACACCATATGTTGATTTATTTAACGCTGAGTTAAATGAGTATTATGAGTATAAGTAGTTGCTAAAGCTACTTTAGTTTTAGTTTTACAAACTACATTTCTCCAGGGGTAGAAATGTAGT
>CAEMYA010000117.1:375432-390921 GCA_903131615.1 Diplodus sargus
CTGTAGCTAACAACTTGCTTTAGCTAACTTGCTTTAGCGAATGTGTTGCTTTAGCTAATGTTTTGGCTGGCTGTGACAGAGATTGCATTAAGTGTGATGACAACGCTCCTACTCAAAGTCCTGGCAGTACTCCATCTGAAGGCAATTACTACACTTTGGATTTTAGCTCAGTGTTTTAGTTACACCCTGTATTAGTATATAAGAGGTTTTCTATATGCTAATATACATTTTTATATATTAAAACAAAAAAGATTTTTAGGTCTTTCCTCAAATTCTGTCAAACATGTAGGCCTAGTTACGTTTTTGCCTGTGTAGGTCAGACTAGACCAAAATGCATTAAAAAAATAAAGTAGTGCATGTTTAAAACGCAAAGCCCTCCAGCCACTGAACACTTCCTCTGATTGAGGGTAATTGATATTTTTCTTACACTTACACAGGAACTCTTGAAAAATGATTGTGTGTTACTTTTGTTGTCTACCATGTTAACACAAGAGATTGGATTTTCTGAAAAAAAAACAACAAAAAAACAGCCTAAATCGGGATATTGGCTTTTAGTCCAGGCAAAGTAGCGTTTTACGACAGACTAATTGTAATAGAATTTTTTGCAGCTTAGATAATTTCTATGAGGGGTCCAGAACAACATACTAAAAGTCCTAAGAAATCCTAGTTGAGGAAATATGTTAAATTCTCATCAATCCGACATGTGTGATGATAAGGCCAGGCAAGAATACACCCCAATGGGACTATTTTTTTCCTTTGCTCCTAACAAAATGAAATTTTACACAATGAGAGTACCCATGAAAAGTAACATTTTTTGTATTACAAGTATCTTTGAAAATGAACTTTAATATGCAAATGAACTATACACTAATCAAATATGTCTTTATTTGCATAGGCAGAAACACCATTCATATGTATGACAAATACATAGGCTTAATCTTCATCCAATCATCTTACTGCCAATGGGTGATAGCAATGCTGCTTTTAGATTGGCCTCTAACCTGAAAACTGCCTGGCTTGGTAGTACCTGCCAGGGGTATAACCCCCACCAGTATAGTCTTCAGGGTAACGAGGAACACAAGCCTCCCCACCACAACAAGGGAGCAACAACAGGGGAGGGTTCAGTGTGTGTTTTTTTAAAAATATTTCTAAGTAATTATTGTCACGACTAACTTAAAATTGGTAGAATAAACCAGATGAGAAACTTTACTCTGTATAAATAAAAAAATAGCGGGGGCTGTCTGAGGCCCCTCTCACCCCCCACAAGGAGCGGAGTGACTAATGCTCATCAACACCTCTTTCCCCAAGAAAGCAAAATCAGGGAGCCTTAAACAAAGGGAAAGGGCAGAAAGGAAAGACAGCAAGGAGAGGGAAGACAACTCCTCACACATTTCTTTCAGAAGAAAGGTGAGCACAATTCACAGCTAACACAGTTCAAGAACAGTTAAAGCTAACAATAATGTCAGCAGTTGTAAAGATTGAAGGCAGTCAGACAGCCATGAATCTAGTTTCTCAGTTTGAGCAGCAGCAGGTTCCTCATCCTCATCTCATCCCTCATCAAGTGCTGACTGAAAGTTATTATTACAAGTAATCATGTCACATTGTGGTCGCAGACCTCGCGGTTAAAACAGTTCAAATTTGGAGTGATATTTAGCTCCTTTCCCTGTAAGCTAGCATGACATGTTTGGTATCAGCGGATTTATTTCAATTTCAAGATTTGGGCTGGCTTAAATAAATCTTAAAACTGAGCCCGTAACAGCCTTCAGAAGACATTAATGTTAATGCCAGATGATCCACCATCATTTTCAGAGGATGAAAACAGAGTTATAAAATGAAAATAGCCTATAATCCATATTTATTTCAGAATAATTTTCATGTATTAAAAACAGTTCTGAAATAAAAAGAGCATGTGTATGTGTGTATATATAATATAGCTCAAATTCAGCTATCACTAAAATAGAATGTTTGGTCAGTAGTTTGGGACTCTCACCTTCCTGCTTTGCAGTAGCAACAGAGGAGAACATTTCTGGTGCTTGCAGACTGTGTGACTCAGTACAACTTTCAATACAATCCGAGAAATGTTTATATTTTCTGGAAATCAGAAGATTAAATCGCAACAACCATATAGCCTCATACATGTATTTATTCACCCTAGATCCAGTGCCACCTCCTGTGAGTCTACAGTTGTGGATATAAATTAGCATGCATGCAGGACGACAAGGGAGACAGTGAGCAGTAACCACGTAACTGTCATGTTATTCTTGTCACAAATATAGGAATGACAGTCAAAAATATCATTAAAATGCATAGTTGTATATAAAACAGCATCATTTTTTTTTTGCCGGCCTATACAAGGGCCCAATTAGATTTCTTTCATGGGGCCTAAAATCCCTGGCGGCCCCCCTGAGTGTATAGCTCATTTGCATATTAAAATTCATTTTCAAAGAAACTTGTAATACAAAAGATGTTACTCTTCATGGGTACTTTCATTGTACAAAGTTTCATTTTGATAGGAGCAAAGGAAAAAAATTGCCCCATTGGGGTGTATTCTTGCCTGGCCGTATTATCACACATGACGGATTGATGAGAATTTAACATATTTCCTCAACTAGGATTTTTTAGGACTTTTAGTATGTTGTTCTGGACACCTCATAGAAATGATCCAAGCTGCAAAAAATTCTATTACAATTAGTTCTATTTTTGGCTCCAAAATGAGTTACGTTGCCTGGACTATTTCTGCAGGCCAGTGAAGATTCTATTATCTGTCTTAAAAGCATGTAAAAGAACATTTAGATCACATCAGTGGGCTATGACATTTATTAGTCACAGTGGAGCACTGGTTAAGCATGCAGAGGCTTCATAAGGCAAAATTACACAAACACAATTCTGCATTTGTGATATCAGAAATCGCAGGTTTGCCCCTTTCTCTCTGTTCTGATAGGAAATACATTACAAAAACCAGAACAAAAATACTGAAACACACAAGTGGACTTCATGACACCATGATATAAATGATTTTTAGATTTTTTGGAAAAGTTTTTCTTACTGTAAAAACGTGTGTGTGTGTGTATGTGTGTGAGCACCACATGTTTTTTTTTTAAGTGCTTTGCAGAACTTTTGTACAATCACTTAACCTTTATTTTGAAAATTCACCTGCAATCTCTGTATTTCTCTTTCTATGTCAACACATATAAGTGAGCGTGTTTGCTTTTGGTACCACAACCATCACCTCTTGGCTTGCTCCAGTCAGATGTCACTGGTCTCCAGCTTGCTGAACACGTCTGCCTCTCCGTTGCTGCATTTCTTGCTGTTCTTCTGCTCCCCATTGGACAGGGAGTTTTCATTGTGTCCAGGAGATGCAGGAACGGGCGCCTCCAAGCTGATGGTGGCGCGGCTGGTTTCGGTGATGGAGGAGCTGTGGTAGTTGAAGTGGCTGTTGGTGATGGGTGTGTTTCCCCAGCCGGTTTTACCCCAGGCAGACTTCCACTGAACCCACTTCCTCCGCAGCGCTGTCTGGGCCTGAACGTTTTTTTTATTTTTTATTTTATTTTATAATTTTTCTCTCAGGATCATAGCTAATGATCTTCATGGCGTCTCTGTTACAGCTCTCAGCTATTAACAGTCTCTTTGAAACATGAAGCATTTGAATTAACTTACCTCAGCATTGCAGAAACAGAATATAATCGCCACCAGGAGTCCCTGCAATGTTATAGAGCATAAATCAAATATGCATACATTAACAGATGTCAGTGAGATAATCCCATAAAAAAAATATAAAATAATAAAAGTGAAATCACTCAGTTTATTTATTTATTTATTTCAAGTGGACCAAATGAAGCATAGTTCCTTTTTCTCTAGTTGCTGTGAATTTTATAATTGGTTTCCACAAGATGCCAGTTCTAGTATTAATACAAGGAGCATCTGAATGTGGAATTTCCAAAAGCAGAAGGCCAAACAGCACTTGTTCAGGGTAGAGTGGATATACCATGCTCTACAGAGCCCTTAATTTGATGTTGATGCTTAATGAAAACGGAGGAATTTAATTGTGTTTATGACCAACAAAAGCAAACACCATGTGTTTGAAACAGAACATTTACAATCTTGTAAAGTGAGATGCATTCACGAGGAACGCCCTGCAGATCATTGGCGTTAGTATCGTTGATTTCTGTACCTGGAAGTGGCTGAAGATGTGAATAAAGAAATCATAGATGGCCCGGCTGATGCGTCCATCTGGTCTCCAGGGGAAAATGATGAATTGGACTCCCAGCAGAGGGACGAGGATGAGGGTGGCTCTCACCGCCTTCATGTAGGCCGTGCTCTCGGCACAGTGGGTCTCTTTCAGCTTGGTGATCAGGACCCGGACGATGTTCAGGAGGAAGAAAAGGTTCACCTAGGAAAAGGAAGTGAAAGTCGGAAGAGACGGGACAGAGACATAATGTTTATGTTTCTGACATACAGCAAGGGAAGGCACACTTTTTGCAACATCTGAGGAGCTACAACAATTGGCCAGATGGTGGCACTGTAACTACACCTTCACAAAACAAGTTCAAGGACGGCGGTCTCCTCTCTTCCTGTTTGTCTGCATGGCATTTCAATGGAAAAAGTGCACATCTTATTTCGAGTTCTGTCGTAAACATTTCCTGCCAGTAGGCATGTTCAGCCTCTTCAAGTGTGCTACGTTTTCACCACATTTTGTCCTACAGCCCTACAGAATGATGCTGCGTTTCAGACAACTCATAACCCGCCACTCAAAGTCGGATGCCTGATGTCACACAACAATGGCAGCACCCATGCGGAGAGGGTATGATGTATTCGTAGGCGCCAGTATTTTTATTAGGCTAGTGATTCGAATACTTACATTTCTGTCTCTCGTGTTTCTGTCCTGTCAAATAAAATGCATGATGGCGCCTGTTACCTCACATGTTGTTAATTTTGAGGTTCCTGTGCTTTACTCGAGTATTTACATTTTCTGCTACTTCATATTTCCACTCCACAACAATTTTGAGGCAAATATTGTACTTTTACGCCGCTGCATTTATTTGATTAAGTTACTAGTTATTTTTCAGATTACATAAATGAGAATGATTAATTTTATCAGCAATCAGATGAAAAGAAGAAAACATTCTGATTATCAGAAGCATACTGGACGTCGTACTTGATAAACATCCATGCAGGTAATCAGTCGACCAATAGCATACAGTATCAACTTAATGCCAAAATATATGTATGATGTTCTTTTACTTGTACTATTGACACTAATATCAGATACTTTAAGACTTTTAATCAAGTACTATTTGTATAGGTGACTATCACTTACACCAAAGTAATAACTTAACACAGTATCTCTACTCTCACTCAACAATGACTTCTATATAAAGTATACTTTGATTAATTACTCACAAGTAGTGCAGCTTGAACGGGCGCATGGATGATATACAGCAGGTGTGTCTCTGAGCTGATCCAACACCTGAAACGAGCAAGAAAAAAGTGACACCTTTCCGATGAGCTTTCACATGCACAGTGACATAACAGGGCTCAGTGAAAGCCGGAATCAATCATCCTTAGCACTGCACTGAGCAGACAAACAGCTCACACAAACACCACTTGATGAGGCTTATCAACATCTTTCAGTCCCTCTCTGCCTGAAAATGATCAAACAGTGATCTGAGAGGAAGGTCACATGAAGGTGAGAGAGCGAGAAACCCCATTCTGTAGTGATGATACAGTCGACTGCATACTGCAACATTCCTGGTCCTAATCTGGGCTTGGACATACAGTTGAGGCCATAACATAATTGCAGACATTAAATATCTTACTTGTCGTTAAAGAAGAGCCCACGAGCCACAGCGTATGTGACAGCAGGAACGATGGGAAAACCTTTGAAGCAAAAGAAGAGAAAACAGAGAGACTGACATCCTGAATCTCTGCACAGAAAGCTGCCACTGCATCACAAGATTAAAAAAAAAAACAACATAAAAAGTAAACCAGCATCTTAAAATGTTAATAGAATATTCAGTCATTAGTGTTGTTTACATTAACAATACTGTTTAAGTAGTACAGTACTTTTAACTAACTTTCGAGGTATAGACCATGTTCACACCATGTTCACACAGCAGCCATTTTCCTCAGGTTGGGAAGCTCTAATGCTGGGATAATGTTATGCTGCTGTGTTCCACGTTGCAAGACGGATACATGTGGGTAATTTGTCACCATTTCACCAGTTTCAAATTGATATGCAACTGAAGAGATGACTGAAAATCTGGAGGGACATCCGGCTATATTTAAAGTTAAAAAATTGTATTTCTTTATAAAGCCATTAACTAACCCACCCTGAGCATGACATCAGAAGAAAATGGCTGCCATGTAAGTGTAGTCAGTAGTTTTAACATTGTGGGAAGCTTCCTTGCTGAGAGTGAGATGTGTCATGGTCCTGAGTTGAATGTGATTTCCAGTTTTATGTTGAAAGCCTCACCTTGTGATGTTTTACTTTCCACTTCCTGTCTTTGTCTTTTTCCTGCTTGTTTTCTGTGCTCACCTGTGTGTCTTCATATTGCTCATACAGACATGAGAACAGTATCAATGTTCTAAATCTAACTCCGGGCAAGAAAACTAATAACTGAATGAATGAATGAATCTCCCAAAATGTTACACTGTTCCTTTAAATAAGTAACTTTAGTTCGCTTTCTCAACTGCACATAGGCCATGCCCATTACAGGCAGGCTATACCGTACAGATAAAAAAAGATGCGAGCTGTGAGAGACATAAAATAATCCATTACTAATACATAAGAGCTGGTTGGCTCCATTAGAGATGAAATGGAAAGAACACTTATCTAAGCACGGGTACGTCCAGGCTTCAAGGGTACATTTTTGCACTGAATCAAGGTTGAAAATGGATGTTCTCAATGCAACAAAAGCACTGAAGTGTAAAGTAGAGTGTACAATTGCTCTCATATATTCAAGTAGACTTCTAAGTAAATAATTGTTTGCCACTTGGAAGACTTTGTCATTACTGTGTTTGTGGGGGATAATGCTGTAACTCTGCACTCATGAGTGGTACTCAGGATGTATCCTGAGGTATTGCAAGTGCACTATGATACTTAAATGTTGTCACTGTAGACATTGTATGAATTATTGGAAATCAGCACAATTATAGGCATGTATGTTGTTGATATGGACATGACCACAAGATCTGTATCTGTAAACAAAATGAAATATTTTTGGAGATGCAAAATATCAGATCCTCCTGACTCACCCCATCCCAGGACGTGGTACCAGAAGAGCTGCTGTTCCCCAACAAAGACGGCCACTATGATTAGTGTATGGAGGTAAATGCCTTCACACAGCATCCAGAAGTAGTTGGAAGTAGATGTATAGTGAACCAGGACAGCCAGGATCTTACAGCTCACCTGACAGACATAGAATTGTAAGACTTCGCTTAGAGCCACACACAGTTTGAGTAATGCCCTAAGATTCGGCTTATAGGATCTAATGAGCACACCATTATGTTAAATATGTTAGTGAGGTGAAATACAGATAAAGTCAGTGGCTCACATGATTGTTGGCAATGTTTGCTGGGTTTTTGGCCACAAGTGTGAGCCACATTATAGTGATAATGGAGCTGAAGATAAAGGAGAGAAACATGTTCTTGTGGAGGGAGATTCTCTGGCAACTCAGACTCCTGAAAAACAAGTACAGACAGATAAACCAAAGGGAAAGTTTGTTAGTTAAGGTTTCTTTAGATACAATACATTGGTATATTGGATATATAAACATTTTTGTCTTAAAGGTGTAATATGTAACAATTTTAGCTTAAACAATCTTCAAAATCAACTTAAATTATCAACAGAATGTGAAGAAATGTGAAGAACAGATTTGATGTTACGTGTAAGACATCTTTGTATTACATTGTAGATTATCCACTGAAGTTAGCATGCTAACCAGCTAGCCTTGTGCCTGAAAACCTCTTACCCCCCGGGCTAGCTGCACAGTTAACTGAGCTAACAAGCAAACAGTAGCTACAGTGACAAACAGAATACAGTTCGCAGCAGGTAGTTTCTCTGGTGATATGCCGATATGCTTTTAGCGGGTCTTTACACTTCTACAGATGGTATTTTAAATTCGACTACACCATATTTCACATACCTTATTTTATAGCCAAAATTTAAAAACTTCTAAAAAATCAAATTTTTCATTACTCAGTGTCTTTTAAATCTCTTCTTTAAAGTCACTTATTGTATACAGTTGTTGTTTTTAAAAAAATGTGATCTTTTTCATATCTCAAGTATTTGGTCTCATTATTTCACGTCTAACTGTAAAGAACTTGGTAACTCTCTTTTTGAAAGTTTCTGTATGAATAAAGTAATATTATTATTATATTTAAGCAAAGTGTTGTTCATTATATAATGGGAACTCCACTGACCACATTTGTGATTATGTCATAAAACATCAATTGTTTGCATATCTTACAAATAAGTAGCTTCGAAACCATCCTTCACACACTGACACTGAAACAGTTTACATAAAGTAAGAGAAGTATATGAAGACTGCATAACTGTTAAGGCAAATCAGATGTCAGAGAAGTCCTTACTCACTTGAAGTAGGAGAAGATGATCAGACAGATGATCAGGGACACAATGGACAGGACGTGACCCACTATGGCCAGGTAGTAGAGACTGATTGCAAACTGTATGGACAAAATGTTTTATTTCATGATAAATATACGTAAATTCACCCATGAGGGATGTTTATATGTTAGGTTTAAGAAAGAATCAAGGTGAAAGCAGGTACGGTGTTTGCATCTTTACAGTATGTTGTCAAAAGCACAGTCTGTTATCTGCAGCATGGAAGAAAGCAAAGGAAACATCTGTAAAAAATACGAGTCCTTTGGGAAAATTGAGAAAATAAAGTGTTTCCTGAATGGCCACAGATTTAGCTGTTGGCCAAGTGTCATGGCAATCAAATTAGACTCATGGAACAATGTCTAAGACTGTATTAACAATGATAGAAATATAAGCGAGCCTCGCCCTCCACCAGGTGGACCAAACCCTAAATGATCTGCAACAACCTGACAACCAGACAACCTGCACTTGTAAACATGAGGTGAATTAAAGCCATTCATCCTCAGTGAAAAAACAGTGCCAAGGACAAAAATTAGCCTCTCAATCATCAAAAACTTGATATGGTACAAAGTTTAGCAAATCATTTTAATTCAGATGGCCTGATTCACCTGTGGCTGGGTGGTGTCAGAGCATCTTTATGAAATACGATGTAATGAATACCATCCTCACTCCCCTGGGCCAATCAAAGTGCAATGTTCAGACCATTGCTGCTACTGACAGAATTTGATTTCACTCGCTGTTCCTTTACCAAGCATGGCTGACCAGAGCTCAAGCTAATATGTTCAGGCCGCATGAGTCCATTAGTCAATTCATATTGTTATGCTCAACTTTCCAAGGACACGTGTAATGACTATCAGATATCAACATCTGTTATGAACGTTGTGTTGTTGTTTCCTGCAGTCTGTACTGTGTCTGTACTTTTTCATTTCATTCATTCATTTTTCATTTATTTGCAACAATATTGAAAAAATGAGTCATCACTCTAGGGAGCGCACTAAAACACAATTGAGGGCATTGTTCAAAGTCTCATGGTTACTATGCGTCAGTCCACATGAAAGAGGACTGAGAGCCTCGATTTTTGGTTCTGATTATCCAATAAATTACCCTTATTTGGCGAGAGGAGCCAGATTAAATGTGCTCCTAACTGTTACAAACATGGTGAACGCTTTGAAACTCTCTCACCAACAGTACATTTGATTGTGTTTTACCTTGAGTTTGTCCTTGGTGTAGAACTGACACTGGGTGTAGTTAGTCCAGACTCTGTTGCTCTCTGGATGGTGGAACCACTGGCCATCAGAATTACACACTTTGGTAACCTTCTCTGTTGAAGACGTTTTCATTTCCATTACATTCACGTTTCATGGTTTGATTCAGGTGATTTCAGATTAAATAATCACTGTGAATTAGGGGGTCGACCGACATGGCTTCTTCAGGGCCGATAGCGTCATCGATTATTAGAAATCAAGCAGATTGAAAACCAATATTTGGGACCGATATCTGCACAAAAATGAGAACTCTTGTGTCAAAAGTACTGTTCTTAAATACTATTTTCAGGTACTTTACTTATTTCCCTTTCGTGCAACGTCATACTACCTCTCCACTACATTTAATTGTAAATGTAGGTACCACTTGCTTTGCACATTTCCATTATTCAGTATTTATAGGCTATTAATTAGGATGTTACCAATCAGATGGTGTTGTGGGCAGAACATTATGTAAGAGGAGGTTGCATCAGATCAAAAAGTAACACATCTTAAAATTAGTTTTATTCTAATTGCAATCTGGCAGAAATTTGTAAAATGCCGAATATCGGCCCTGATATAATGACCATAATCGGTCTACCCCTACTGTAAATACCAACTATAATTTGCGTGTGTTTCTGCATTGGTGTAGCTTTTATGTGTTTATTATTTTTGATTCATTGCAAATAACCCAACAAAAGGCAAAACTACTTTTGACAGGGGCAAGTTTAAAATGTCAACAAAAAAAAAAGTCCATATTAGTGCAAACAAAAAGAAAATATCAGACATACATAATTGACAGCAGTCTCTAATTATGAGTGTGTGTGTGTGTGTATTTTAAAACCTCACCAGCAGGGTCAAAGTCCGTAAAGTATCCAGGACACATCTGCATAACAGTCCCTGGACCTGAATCCCCCCAGCACAGCCAGCCATCCCACGTACGGTTACAGTATGATCCTACAGAGGGCAGCAAACATTATACATATAATATATATAATAAGTTGGTGGAAAATTTGAGAAAACACCAACCAAAACTGAAGTCTACTGTAAGGCATGATCACTTAAACACATACATTAACAGCTGCTGTGTAATGTGTTTGCCCTGTTGGTAGCTTACACGTCAACACAGAATCATGAAGGTACGGACATTTTAAAATTTTAATAAAGTCCCTGCATGGATGGATGACTCATATAAATTATCTATTCAACATAAGTGCTGTGTTACACATCTATAAACTATGTGCCTAACCTCAGCTGGCCCACACAAAGCACGTTAACAATAGCAGGAAACCTGGTCGTACCAGGTTGCACAGTGGCATGCTGGGAAATGGAGCACAAAATAACATTTCAAAGGCAGTGAAGTACTGAGAGGGAGTAACAACCACTGGGAAAGAGACAAAGGGCAAGTTTCCTTTCTTTCAGACTCACTTCCTCTATCTCTCTCTCTTAGTGTGTGCACACACTGGAAACTGTGAGAAGGTAGGACAGGATAACTAAGTAAGTTATTTCAAAATTGCACATGCATATGCTTTATTCAATTTTTTTTTTTTTTTCAATAAAAAATGTAGACATTTATGTTCTGGCTTATGTGTGTTTATTAATACTCTGAACATTGTATTGAGCAGAGGTGAAATGTAAAGAAGAAGCTGTTTTACTGATGAATAACTTTAGAGCCCCCATATGAAGGATTTGACAGTGTCTTACTTCGACAATTCCCAGTGGTTATATCCAAACAGAGACTATGGCAGAAAGTAAGGCAGGCCAGTAGATGTCCCAGCGCCACTCAGATCTGACCCAAGGACACTGACATGGCTAAAAACGCCATATGCACTGGACCAGTTTTCATGAGTTACTCTTTCTTTATTCAACAACAAATGCGATCAGAATTTCAAAGATGGTACTATATATTCCATGCCCCAAGAAGGAATGCAAGGCTTTGAAGCCAATTTAGCATAGTGGCCATACTGTTTAATAACAATGTCACATGATGCATGAAAATACTTTTTTCCCGTAAGCATATATTACGAAAGAAGCAACTGTAAAACCGTTGTTATAGATAACATTGAGGCACTAAATGTAGCATTCCATCGCCCAAAAAGACTTTTTTATCATCACAACCTCCCAAAAAATTACTCACAAGCACGCAAGCATTTGCTAATTAGCAGTAAGAACAAAGTTCAGCTGAGGCAATGGGAATGACATTAGTTTTGGTAATAAGTATTCAAGTTTAAGATATCAAAGTATTTACCAAAATGTCAACTTTATGGTGGCAGTCAAGGTTATCAAATAATTTGTTAACCATTAGTCAAACGCATTCATCCTCTGGAGACTGTAGCCCTTTTTACACAGCATTGCCGCATTATCGCTGGAGTGGTGGTTCGCCAATTCTCCGCCGATGGTGATTTACACAGAGGGAAGCATCTCCGCCTTAAAGACCAACTGCTGTGTAATTCACACAGAAAGCCGGCGCTGCGGCTCCTAAAGAGGCGAGATGGTACACGCCATAATGATGACGTTGGTGTATTTTCAAGATGTTTCCCCGGTGTCCCCCCTGTCAATCTAAACCCACGGACAGTTTATAATCATATGCTGTTAAAGTGTGTAGTGACTGAGATCCTGACCCACCAAACATCCTGGAAAGTGATGAAGTTACGGGCCTCGGACGGAGGCTGTTTTCTGGGGGTTCACTGAGGCCTAGGTCAGGAGGGCTGACCGTCGCGGTGATTTATTTTTATCACAAACACTCGATGAGTTAAAGTTTTTTGCTTGTGACAGATGCTGTTTCTCAGGCAGAAATGTGACAAATACTAGCACGGGCGGGAGGACAGATGCTTCTCCACTTATATCTGTGGTATTTTCAGTTACTACCTTACTGTTGTTTGGTCATGTAACGTTGCTTTGTGGGAAATTTCTCTTTAAGTTGAGTTGAGTCAGTTATCAGTCTGTACAACCGATACACCCCCACTCCACCGGTTTATCCATTCACACTGGTTCGGTTCACCTATAATGCTGCCCTGATACTACCTCCAGAGGCGGATCAGCACCGGAGAGAAATTTCACCCCTCGCTGCATCTGAAACTTTCACACAGAGGAGGAGGCGGAGAACTGGTGCAGGATCCCCACATGCAAACGGCAGTGTGAATGGGGATTGTGACTGTAGGCCATACATTGTAATGGTAACCGATAGTTCCTGACATATTTTAGTTTAGGCCTAACTGGTGGACCCATTTACCTAAAATGTTCTACACAGTGGTTCAAGGTTGACATGAAGCTTTAATGAGATTATTTTTTTGTAGCGAGTAGTATCTTATAGATGCATTAATTTATGTCTTAATTTCTCTAAGAATCTTCATTTTTTTAGGAATCGTTTTGTGGTGATAAGTGGCTGGAAACTGTTTTTTTTTCATTCTTATCTAATCATCTAAATTGTGGATTCAAGCATGTAGCGCTAAAGAACGTGGTCATTAGTTTGATTTGCTGGATGGAATGTTAGTGTAAAACCTTCCATTTGGCACCTTTTTCAGGCGGCATTCCCCCTTTTCCTTCCGCCATCTGCCAGTTACTGTTCTGAAAACACTCCTCGCTACAGGAAACAACAACAACCAGCGAGCTCCTATACGCTAGAAGTGGTAAGTTACGTTAACATTAACCTTGCTGCTAACGGTACGAACATATACAAGCCATCAGCAGCCAGCTAGCATTTACTCTGCGTTGATTTAGCCTTAGCCTTAACATTCCCCCCCGAAACTATTTTACAGAGACAGACAGACAGAGCATTTTTTTCCCCTTGCACCACAACAAGCAAGCACTGACACAGCGCTTTAGAGATTGGAGCCCAAAAAAAGCTATCTAAGCACAATGAAAAAGGATTAGTTTTGAAAAGGATATCCTGTCATTCAGTGTTTTACTGGTAATATCGGTGATAACAATAATACAGGGAGCCATTTCATTAAACTATCAGCACTCAAACTTGTGATTCATGCGATTAAAGTTTATCTGCCATCCGGTACAGGCAAAACATGTTTATACCATTAAGGATATGTTAATCCCAGATGTACGGCTGTTATCAGCTGGACTGTGATTATAGAAATAATAGAACAATAGGTTCTGTCGTATCACCTTCTTCTGTAAATGGTGGATCATGGATTATCTTCAGGTAGCACTCAAACTGAGCAGCCAGGATCTGTAGGCGGGAGGTTCCTAATCCGTTGGGAATGTCATTGAAATTCTCCTCTTGCTCCTCCTCCGCCTTGCTGACAACCAGCATGGACCCCACATCCTCAGACTGGGACACCTGGGTAAAAAATCAGACACTGTATATTAGAGTTGTAAGAATGCTGAATGTGTATTCTTTACACGACCTCTGTGGTTCGACTCCAATATCACTTCAGATTACAAAGAAACCGGGATTTTATTACTACATGTATTTGATAAAAACTTGGATATTCAAAGATGTGCATTAACATCACAACATCACTGTTGTTCAAGTCATCTGCACCCTCAATGGGTTTCCAGACTGTGTCCTGGCAAGCATTGCTAAGACTAGCAAGAAGGGAATGTTCAGATCAGGTTTTTTTTTACCCCAATACGCATCAGAGTCCTTTAGTATTTAGTATCTGCCGACAGCAAGTCCCAACTAATATTTTCCTAAATAATACAGCGGCATTAAGAAAAGAAATACCTGATGATCGGATTGGGACAACCTTACTAGCAAGCAAACTTTAGCTAACGCTGCAGTAAGCTGGGCACATACTGTAGAACTCAGTCAACTTCAAGGGGTTTTTTTTCCACAAACTGGCGACTTACAAGACTGCTGACGGAACCCAGATACCACGTGATACCCACAGGGTTAAACTGTTTCCTCACAAGCCTTGTGAGAAGCTGGAATCAATGTCAGAATTCTTACACAGAGATAAACAAAAGATACATTTTGGACCCAACAAACATTTTTCAAATAATGGTGCAGGCTTGATACATTGACCTGATATAGTCTATGATTTGCTATGGTGCTCTATGAGCCAATGAGGCTTAAGCACTGTTTGACCAGTGACCATGTTAACTGGTGACTCTTGACAGAATACAGAAACTAGCCTGCTAGCAACTGCAGTTTTGAGTTGAAGATGTTAGCAACATTACTTTGTAGTAACTTATAGTAACTTTAGTAGTGGCTAGCTAGCCTCCTGAAACTACAATACAGTGCAAGTTAACAAGCTTACATTTAATCTGTACTTTGAGCTGTGCTGTCATGTTAATTAGCTCAGTGCTATGATAAATGTTCCGTTGCTCCAATAGGTTTATAAGGGTCAATCCAGAGACATTTTGATCTGCCGCCCGTTGAACTGAGATGCCAGGCTTGAAATAAGTATTTCTGGAAGTGAAAGCATACCTAGTGTGCACATTTAGGGTGTCAAAAAGTCATTAGCTAATATTAATAGAGAATGACAAGAGGAGAAACACACTCACCTCTGTGCCCAATGCCAGTGCAACTATCAGTGAGAGTGTGAGGGTCCTCCACATGTTTCTGACAGGGAGACAAGAAAAAGACAATGTGATTATTAGACATTTGTACACCAGATCCCCAAATATCTGTTATTTATTTCAAAACTGTGGATCTTATAATAAGTAATG
>CAEMYA010000117.1:390960-419363 GCA_903131615.1 Diplodus sargus
TTACATGTTGGCATGCTAACATCAGCCAATTCAGTTGAAGTTATTATTTTTTTCAGCCCAAAATCCCTGATCACAATGCTTCAGGGGACTTTACATCTTTATCTGTATAATGTGTAAAACGCTCTGTCCACAGACCCTTGATTTGAGTGACAGGCACAAAATACAAACAAAGCTAAGACTGATCTGGATGTCATTCATTTTGACAGGTAACCTTTGACCTGCAGGGGACGCTACAGGAAAAGTCAGGGCATCGCAAAAGTCACAGGATTTACTGCAGTCAATATATCAGTTTGGACAAAAATCGCTTCTATCCCTGACACTAACATCAAATTAATTACCTAGTTTTTATAAATAAAAAAGTCATATTTTCAAAATGGAGGATTAAGGCATAATGTGTCCGAGGGTCCACGAAAGAAAGTGTGCATCTGTATATTTTATTTAGAAGGCTTATGTGTATTTTCTCATCTATCAGGACAGGAAGTTCATGCTCCACCAGTCATTCCTCTCACTGTCGCTCAGGGTCACCGAAACAGATGTGTGTTTATTATTATTTTAGGGTGGGTTAGGGGTAGGGGCAGCAAGTTCCCTTTAGTGTTTCCTCTTGAGTCAAATGAGCCAAACAAGGGTGAAATAAATACTCAGCGTAAGGAGCTGTGAGAGAGGTGACAATGGCAGCGTCTCTGCAACAACAATACAAATGCGACAAAAAGTGTTTCTTTGGTGGGAGTCTTTTTGTTTTTAATTGAAAGAGCACAATCAAACGGGTACACAACATAACACAGATAACTTAACAGCTCGGGTAATTGCTCAATCCAAAGCCAATGATTCGAAACTTGCAAGCCACATGGGATTTAATGTAAGCAGAGTCCATAGCAACCACAAAACAACTAGGAAACACTGCATTTCACTGTTTTCTGGCAAAATCTTTGTAACAACAAAGAAACTAATGACCACAATGGACACATTCACTGAATAAATATTATTAAAATAAAACAATTTCTCGCTCAAAATATTATCAAAACGCAAAAATGCATTTTGCGTTTTGCTGCCTCTACCCCTGAGCCACAGTCACCATCAACAGCTATTGCACATTTTGATAGTTATATGGTAGTGATGAAATGGAGGCATATGCTTCTGTGCGTTACGACCATGACCATGACCGAGATTACAGTCTGAATGAGGCCAAAGGAGCCAATCAGCTTCTACTGTAGTAAACCAGATCCTCCTGAATTACAGGCAAATGATACACCTTGATATTAATATTAAAGCTCACACATAAAAATGATGAATGGTTTTGAGTATTAAAGTGATTTTGAATTGTCAAATTGTTTTGTCTAGATAACTGTGAATGACATTTAAGTGGAATATTGGAAGTCTATGGGTGATTAAAGCTTAGATAGGCAGGAAGTCAAGTTAAAATCCAAGCCAAGAAGCTCCAGTAACACAAACATTTGGACAGTTCAGAGTGCGGGAGAGAGAGAGATGAGGAAATACACGAGAAAGAAATGTGGGAATGTTTTGCGTCAGCGTGTGTGAGAGTTTCAGGAACCAGGGCCTTGAATAGTATGAAAAAAACATGATTCATTCCTTCTTTGGAATATCTTTTTTTCTTTCGTCCTCGACTTGCTCACACAGAGCAGGAGCTGCGTAGCTTGTGCGTGTCGTGATTGTTGACGAGCATAACGGAGGGAAAAGGTAGCCCAGATTCAACTGAAACAGAACATTTTAATAAATGATGATCAGTGAGCATTCAAAGCATAATTTCATGCATAATGTTCAGTGATTTTGTGTCATGGCTCATACCCAAAGGGAATAATGTGCAAAGGTTGTACAGAAGTAAGCTCTTCTGACTCAATCAGAGACACAAAAGTAATTATTAATACATTTGCAGTGAGCAACGTGTCAGTGCTGAAGAATGCAATATTTATGTGCGGTTCACCACTCGGTAAATGTCTGCAGTGAGTCATGTTTTGATGCCAGACAGGAACAAGATGTTGCATAAATGACAGAGAACGTGGTGGTGATCGTTTTCTCCCACAAAACAGAATGTGAGGCTAATAGGCAACCAAGGCGGGTATCAACAGGCAATAAGGCAGGTATCATCAGCCAAAGCGTGATCTTCTCTCAGCCCTCACCAGCTCATTTTATCGCCTAAACCTAACGAGACCCTGAGCACAGCGTGGTCACAAGATAAAACTGAAAACTCAACTTGTGTGTGAAAGGTTTTTTCTTTCTGGCTAGATTAATGGACCTGTGAGAGTCACGGGTCGGTGGTCAGGATGGTGGGGTGAACAAAGTCCAGGACGGGTCACATCAGAATCCAGGGTTCACATCCAGGCTGTGGGAAGGTTTAGGCAACAAATCACTGTGGTTAAATTTAGGAAAAGGTTTCTTCAGTTTGTTTACTAGTCACGAGACGTCACCTTTGGGATTCATTTTGGTTGAGGTGAGGGTAAGACTGTGATTTTGTTTGTGTATTAATAGAAATCCATTTATGAAATACTGACAAAATAATATACATAATAAATGTAAATATAAATATAACTGGGCCTGGGCTGCACCATGATGCAGTGTGTTTTTGTAAATGTGTCCCCACTCCGGGGTTGATTTTTCAGCCCAAGCTCATCGGAAAAAACGACCATATAGGTGAAATATGGAAGCAGCTTGTTACGACCAATATTAAGGTTTCTTGTGAAGCAGCGACCTCTACTTTCTCTGGTAATAATAACGCCTGCAAAGGAGAAAGTGAGGAGAAGCAGTATAAAGAGCAAAAAGTCTGTTTTAGGGAGGAAGTTGGGGATGGATGATCAGGTGAAACAAGCAAAGGAGTTTCATTCGAGGAAAACACTGTTCATGTTCCAGCGTGAAGTCGTAGTTTACGCCTAAACAGTCAGTGTTCTGGGAACTGCTCACGTTCGACCTGGTCAGCGCGTGTGATACGAGGATGTGTTGTAATGTCTGCATTTCACACGGTACGGTGACATCTTTTCCCTGGGACTGCAGATTGAATTTTCACAAACAGACATTCATTTATAATCACAATTCTATTCAATAAGAAACCCAAACAATGACTGCCTCTCTATTTATTATGTACACAGTCGCCTCTGACATGGTATTGTTCTCGATCAGGACATTGTAAACCCAAGGACACGCACACTCACATTATAATATCTTGGCAGCGCTCGCTGGACGCCACTGTCACCAACAAACACTGCGGACAAGCCGTCTGTGAACTGTGGCCAAGTAGTTTGGTTTGTCTTTGTTTTCTGGTAACGATACAAACTAAAAGGCTGCCCCTCTTCTCACTTCCTCTGTCCCCCTCTTTTTGTCCTTTCCACAGGGTCATCTCCGCTAAATATTTGTAGAGGTGATCGCGACTATCAGGCATGAGGAAATATTGTGTAATTAAAAAAAACGAGAATATCGAATACAGCGAGGAAGGCGCAAAGTAGCTCAAAAGAATCACAGCACAATAATAATAATGATAATGATAATAATTCATTTTATTTAAAGGCGTCTTTCAAAGCACTCAAGGATGCTGCACATAAAAACAACAGCACAGGAAACGATTCAGTGCAAATGAGGAAAAATAATTAAATAAGAGGATGCAATTACATGGTGCCGGGAGCTCGGCACAGAGTTCAGACTCTGCCGTCCTCATTGAACAGGAAGTCAGCCGGGCCGGGTTAGGCAGGGCTGAGCTTCAGGGGTGAGAATAATGCAATGTAGAATAGAGAAAGGCAAGTGTGCGATTGTATGGTTAGTCTGATACAGATTAAGCTACTCGGAATAAGTGTGTTTTCAGGTGAGATTTAAAAGTGGAGACAGGGTCAGAAGTGTGAATGTCCGGTGGGAGAGAGTCCCAGAGGCTGGGGGCAGATCGGCTGAAAGCTCTTGACCCCATCAGGTCGGCAGACGGGGCGAAGAGCTGGATGGTAGAAGAGGATCGGAGAGTGCGGGAGGGCGTTTGGATATGGATCAGTTCAGCGAGATATAATGGTGCCAGTTTATGAAGGATCTTGAAAGCGAGGAGTAGAATCTCGAAATCAGTGAATCAATCAAAACAATCAAACTGCGTTCTGGACCAGCTGGAGTTTATGGAGTGATTTCCAAGGAACACCATGGAGGGGAGAATTACAGTAGTGCAGACGAGATGTAATCAGGGTGTTTACGAGAATAGCAGTGCAGGCTGGTGTGAGGGAGGGACGGAGGCGGTTGATGTTGCATAGTATGCAGACCGGGTAACATTATTAATGTGGGCTTAAAATGAAAGCCATGAGGTAACGTCTGAGTTTTAATCATTAGGACAAGGCATACTTTACACACGACACAATAATGTATGTACAGATATTTGCGTGTGTTTATTTATTGGGGTCTGCGTGGTTTGATCGGTGTCCAAAACTCCCTTTTCTTGTCCGTGTTGAGATGCACGTCTGTGTGTTCATCACTCTCTGGATAAACTTCTTCCTTTGTGTTCAGACATTCCCCCCGTAGGGGGACACGAGGGAGAGACGAGTTTAAATTCAGGTTAAACAAACACAGACAGTCAGACACAGACACAGACACAGACACCCACATCAGCTCTGCCACTCATTCTTTCTTTCTCCGCTCTCATGTTGTCTCTAGTTTTATTCTCATTGTTGTTCTTTGACGGGCCCCTTTTTTCTCAGCCCGCCTCTGTCGCCTCTGTTTTTTCTCTCCCGCGCTGCCGTCTATCAACATTTATCTCAGTGTGGTCTGTGTGTGTTCCTTGCTCTGGACTTTCACTTTGGTCAGCTTGACTCGGGACAGTGGTGAGGTTATCGCCACGAAAATCACGCAGATGTCGATGACCTTTAAAAAGGAACCTCATCAACATACACTTCTGACTGTCCAGACGAATCCTGTTAACAAGTCGTGTCTGTGTATGCAAAGCCTGACATCTTATTCCCCTGCGCCACTGGGTGACCACTGTTCCTTCATTACAATGAACATTGGCATTTCATTTTGAGTTGATACCACACACTGTCTTGCTCAATTGAAAAGTCAAAATCCGCAACTGCAAATAGTCCCCAAATGGAGCAACATTTGCTAAAAACAACAGTGGCAAGATAATTTGGGAAATGATGCAGTCTTTTTCATGTGTTAAAGGGGACATTTTATGTTCATTTTCAGGTTAGTTATTTATTGTGGGTTACCCAGGCTCCTCTTGATTAGTCAGTTCACACACGCCTGAGCCAACACCTGAGCTTCTGTAGCTTCGGACTTTGACCTTTTTAATTTGCATGACCTTTACATGCACAGGAACCTATTTGAACACAGAAGGAAAGGAAAAAACCAAAACAAAAAGGCATAATGGGACTCTTTAAGCATTGTACCAACCATTAAATGATCCAGAAGTAAAACGTGGGTTATTGTCGGTCTCTATCAGCAGACAAATCTCCCAATAACTCAGTGTATTCCTTTAAAGGAGCCCTGATTTCTTCCTCCACGAGGTGTTTAGACGGTCTGAGAGCAGTCATTGTCAAACTGGAATGCACGCTCTGCTTGTCTGGTAACAGCTGTAGAAACAACACTGAGCCACGAGTACACCATGAGTAGGAGACTTTGACTCATAATAACACAGGACCCCATCAGAATACAGAAGAAAGTCAGATGCTTTTGGCAGCTTTGATTGTAAAAATATTAGAGTATCAGCCTCGCAAATCCCACATCAGACCCTGCAATGCCAGTGATCTGTGTGAAACGACCTACCGACAAAGTTGCTGCCAGCTGCTGAAAACAACTGCTGAAAGAGCTGCAGCGGTGTCTCTTGGCAACCAGCACTCAAGGTAAGTGATGTTTCTGATGAATGTGTCTCTGGTGTGCAGTACACACACCCACACACACACACACAACAAACTCAATGGAAACAGCGTCCTAATGCAACTTTACAATGGTTTAAATCAAAGTGGAGGGAGGTTTGATATTTTTTCACAGTGTATCAGTGCATCCTGACTGGCTTGATTGGATCAAGGAGGGACACGCAGTACATAAACAAAAAGTAAAGGCTTGTGTTGGAGCCTCGGGGTCCTTTACTTTATATCCACAAGCATTCCAAAGGAGAGAGACAAACCACAGCTGAGGAAATTAAACACACATCTCCTGAGCCAAAAGTTCACGTGATGGCTTATGATCATTGGACAAGTCAGCGCGACTAAACTTTGATTTTCTGCTAAAAACAAAAGGGTCTCTTGCAGTTTCTTGATAAGTCACAGGTTGAAAATAAATAAGAATTCGCTGGTGCAATGTGTTCCTGCTGAGTCAGAACATAAACATCCAGCAGACCTATTTGTGACTCTATCATGTGCATCGCTTATTAAATCTTTAAATATCACCACAACATTATTTGCTATTATACTGCCGTTGATTTTTGTTCAATCCGCTCAGCCTGCTTCTCCCTTTAAATCAATGAGTGAGGTCCACAATTTCCCAGAATGCCTTTGGACAACTGCCAAGGAATGGTCTTTTTCCATTTAGAAGTTGGATGTTGATGTGTAGGTGGGAAAAGCAGTAACGATTTTAACAGCAGACTGTGCAGGAGTGAGAAATGTGAGAGTCAACACAGCATGTCAAAACCATTTTTTTTTTTTTTTTATCAAACTCAACTGTATCTGCTAAAAATATCTCATGACATTTATGTTTGGTCAAAATCCACCACAGTGGAAAGAATTTAATGTTTAGGGTGATTTTCACTTTGGAACCTTTAATGTTTAAATCCGGATCCTAACTCTACTTCCACATCCTTAAACCTCACTGTGGGAGTATTACAGCTCTCATGGGGTCACCAGTCATCAAACGGAATGATGGGAAATCCAAATATTGTTGTTTTGCAACACCAGATTTAAGTTTATTGGCCTTTGCAGCCAGTGAAATGGACAGCAGATGCTGATGTGACGTACAGCAGGCCTGGAGGTCATTAGTTTACTGGTTGAGGGACAATATGAGCAGAAGTAATTAAAAAAAGGCCTGTTATTAATTAATTGTGTGTAAACCGTTTTCAGGCTTGCATTTGTGTAGATTGGAGGGACTTTGATATAAACAGTAGGGAAGCGTAAAATTGCCTTTGCAAATGAGCTGGATACAAATTTTGGGAAGAACTGCACTTAATTTGAGAAAATCCAGATGCACAAATATAACAAATGCTTAAGGGAGAACAGAACAAAGGAGCAGAACAAAAGCATGGAAAACAACAGCCTGAATAGCAAACAGCTGACTGAAATCCTTCCACTGATGGCAACAATAAAAACACAAGATATCATTTCATAATTCAATTATGTTTTGGTTTTTTTGAAGATAACCAAAGCAAACACAACTAAAAGGAAAAATAACAGTGTGCTGCAGATGTGAGTGCTTGCCAGAGATAAGATAAAATACCAGAAACTCAACACAAGGGAAAACCAGAGGGAGCGAAAAGACACAGCCAATTACAACAGAGCTGACCAAGAAGAACAAACAGTGGGCTTAACCAGTCTCTTTGATGGTGATGCAGTGAAAGGGCAGCGCAATTATAACTTCCATGCAGTCGTTGTGTTGTAAACAGCTATTGCTTTAAGGGAAAAAAACAAGTTTTCAACCAGCAGCATTTGGTAAGATCGCACCAGAAAGGTTCAGAATTTTTTGCTTGAAAAACTAATCTATCTAGTCAGCTCTTCAAACTACAATCTACTATACTGCCCATGCATATTTCCAATAATTTACCTAAGGAAGAGTACCAATACAACAATATAAAAACACTCTGTATTCAAATTCTGTATTCAAAGTATTTTATTATTATCAACAAAATGTACATACAGTATCAAAAGTAAAGGCACTTCTGCAATAAATGGCTTTTGTGACAAATATACTCATATAAATGACATTAATATGTTGTCAATGCTGATCCATCAATGTGTAAGTAGCATTTTACTGGGGGTGGAGCTAGTTTATATTCTTACATAAAGTAGGTTAATTGTGTCCAGTGGTTGTCAATCTAGGGTTAGAAACCCCCAAAAAGGTCACAAGAAAAAAAAAGTACAATGTCTCCCTGAGAAATAGTGGAGAAGTGTATATAACGTAGCGCCAAATGGAGATAATCAAGCAGCTGGATCTCTGGCGTCATGGCAGGCAGAAAGTGTCGATCCCCGAGGTGCATGCTAACTCTGCTACTTCATTTATTAACATCTCTCAGTGTCTCTACATTTATGTTGGATGTCAGATGAGAAAGCAGCTGAAGTGAGTGATTTTAGCCCTGTTTTCTTGTCAGAGTTATTTTAGGATTCAGCGCTGACACTGACTCCATAACTCAACAGTAACAGTAACAGTTTTCTCAGGTTCCCTCTGACACGCTGCTCCAGCTCACCGTCTTATAGGTCAAACTGTCGGAGCTCCAGGGATCAGGGAAGTGTGTATGTGTGTGTGTCAGCTACTTCTTGTCTGTGTGCGTCTATTCACACATTATTACTCCTACTTATTTGTATTCCAGCGAGGGATCCAGAGAACCATGGAGAGGCAACACAAACCCCAAGAGTGTGTGTGTGTGTGTGTGTGTGTGTGTGTGAGGGGAAGGTGGAGGAAGGATGGAGGTTGAGGAGGATGCTATTATCTTCCTCTGTCATCCTGCAACCACTTCCTCCCTTCTCTCCCCTCTCCACCTCTAAACAGCCCCACAGGTTAAAAATAAGCCATTGTTACACACATACAAAGGGACATTCATAAGGGACAGAGCTAACATCCTTATAGACATTGAAAGGTGAGGAGGTTTGTTATTGCAGAGTGAAAATTCTTATATCTGATTTAGAGCTTAACAATTTATTATTTACATTATTGGTTATTTTCTCAGTCAATCGTTATATATTAAATATTTGGTCTATAAAATATCAACAATTGTCCTTTATGAGCCCCAAATGTGACATTTTAAAAATGTTTTGTCCAATATAAAGTAATAAGACACGCACACTTTCTGGGAGAAAAGTCTAGACTGAAGCATATTACTCAACAGTCTAGCATCAACAATAGTAAAGCTACACAATACGCTTGGATCCAAAGCGAGGCCAAGTATGGCCTTCGTTATCTCTCATGGCTTTCATCACAAGAGAAATAAGCAGTAACACTGTTGTGGCAGCACACAAGGAGATGCGTAGATACACAGCAGAGACAGCGATTCGACAGCTTCAGCCTCGGACCCAATACTCCGATAAAACAATGAGCGCTTATAAGCAATAAAACATTTTGAAACCACTGTTTGGCTGTGCACAGAAGCTACATGACAAACTTGCCTATTAAACAACATAAGTTCAACTCTGGACTCATTGTGTCCTGCTGGTGTCGTCCTTATATGGACGACAGTTTAGACTGAGGGTTTGAGAAACTGACTGGCGCAAGCAAGCACAGGAAACCTAACCGCTGCACCGGGGGAAAAAAACAGTCAATAATATGTCGTCTCCTCTTCTTTGTCAACAAAAATAAGACGGATATTGATCAAGTTTTTATCCTTCAGACTGCAGTTTTGTTATGTTTAAGCAAAAAGGACCCAAACGCAGGATGGACACGAAGCCAGACAGGAAGACATTACAAAAAGCCAACCTTAATTACTTAGCTGAATCCAAACATGAAGGCAGGTAGCAGATGCTAGAATCCAAGAGCAAAAAATATAACCTCAACTGAGCACAAGCCGGAATAACCTGAGGAACAAAGGCAGCAAACACAGTACAGACATGTGGAGGAAACAGGACCAGGGAACAGACATGAAAACACAGACGAGTGTGAGAGAAATCCCAGACTTTATGGTGCATTCCATTGCACTCAGAACTCAAGCCAAATTGCCGACATAAACGCACATGACATCCCAGCAATATGGCGGTGCATATAGTTAACAATTACTTGTGACGCCTTCGTCACGTTTTACTTCATGTAACGTTTGTTTTGTGAAACATGCAGTAAACACAAACAAGTTCATGGTTGTCATTTTCCTCTTTCATGCAATTTGTGCTCAATAGAAGTGTTGGGAAGTATGCGTTGGGAGCTGACTCCTCCTGGGTTTTTTTAAGGGCCCTTAACCGTTACAGCAGCTGCTGTAGTTACTTTGCAGACTTGTCGTTCAGCGTTCTTGCAATGAGGGCACGCGTATTTTTGCAGATGCAATGGGACACAAGATTAGAAGTTGGGAATACCAACTTCAAAATGATGGTTTCCGACTTGCAGTGGAACGCACCATCAATACACAGCTGCTAATTAATAAATTGGCACATGGTAAAAGGCGGGAAAAAGACAAAGACAGGAAGTGTAAACTAGACATGACACATGAGGACAAAACCTACAAAATAAAACAGGTAGTAACTAAATTGAAACCCAAAAAGACTACAATTTGAGTTTCGTCTTTTTATCGTCAACAAAATCGCATGTATATAGTGTTTAATGTAGTCGGTTCCATCCTGTCATTGTCTCATTTTAGTCGTCAACATAAAGGTCACAGACAAACATGCAGTCATAGTTTTTATTAACAAAACCACTCACCAGATGATCAATGTAAGGTCAGTAATTAGTCTACTTTCAGCTCAGGTTTGGTCTAAAAGAGCTCCTAACAAAAACATTTGGTTCCTGAGCTTGCATGGCTGGGTGTCTGAGTTTCATTACTGACATATTTTCACCAAAATCAGCTGCCTGATTATATGCACTTATAAATATGGAATAATGCATCTTTTACTATTAATTTAAAAACATTTTTTTGCCTTTATTAGATACAAAAACTGTAGACAGACGGGCAAATGGAGAGAAAGGTGAAGACATACAGCAAAGGGCTATAGGCAGGAATCAAATCTGCTAGTGAGTACTCAGCCCGCGCACATGGAGGGCACGCTCTACCGGGTGAGCTCAGCTGCCAGGGCACCCCAGGGATAATGCATCTTTAAGCGCAGCTAGTTTGAAATGCAACACACACATACAACACACATAAAAAAAAAAAAAACGTTCTGCTAACCAAGTATGTAGCACAGCGAGAGCCAAAATCCAGTGAACACCACAAGGTCCTGTTATGCAATGACCACAAGGAGGTTCAATTACAGGTCACACGGGGTGCTTGAACCTGCAGTCAGGGGGTGACTGAGGAAGAGGGGATGCACTGCACCTTTACAGAACACATGTTTTGTATCAGTCTCCCAGTTAAACACTTAAACATACTTGTCTGGAAGATGCATTTATCTGCAAACAATATTTCTCCTCTTCCCAGCGCTGAATTCCAGCATTTCTGGGTTCACGCACTGTGAAAAGTGGGTCCTCTACGCTGTCCGATCCCGTGAATCACTTGCGACAGCCGGCACACCAGCAGCAGCAGGATTTACAGCAACCGAGCTGTCCCCGTATGAATGATCACTGACTTGGTTATTTTCCCATAGCTGGACCCTAAAATAGCTCCCCCAGTTTGGCGCTGCGCCAAGAGGTCTCTTGTGATTTTTTTTTTTATTTGTACTTTTTGCCCCTGGAGGTATAAAAGCAGCGCGGGCAGTGAGCAACAAGAGAACAGATGAGAGGCATTGCTCTCAAGACACGACATGATCACCCCCGCAACTCTCTCTATTAACCAAATGCATGCTTTCCCACCGCAAAGCCAACTGCTGATGCCTCTAGGCTGTATTGAGAGAGAAGAAGATCAACACCAGCAACGACAGTAACCATGCCAGCCTTAGCACTCTCCCCCACCTATCAATCAGTGTGGGAGCCAGCACACCCTGACACAGTTCTCAGATATGGTCAGCCTGACACCACGTTCACCACTAAAGCATCTACACTCATTCTTTTTTCATCCCATTTCATCTCACTGGGGTCTTTCCTGAGTTTCCCCTTGAGAATAAGCAAACTATGCCTCTCCCCCTTTTTATCTCTCTTTCTCAACCTGTCACAGGGAGCCTCCCACACGTTTCGTCATTGTAGAAAATGGGATGCAATTCAAGTTTCAGAAACAAGACGGTTCCCCAATGTCCCCCCAGCCGTCGTAAAAAACCTTAAAGGTGCACCATGTAGTTTGGAGGATGGGATTTTAATTGAGGAGACAAATCTCTTTATTGACTGATTTTATGGCTAAACTAGTTAAATAAACAAACTCCCTTCGTTTTTATGACTGAATAAACCGAACAAACAAACTGACCATAAAGGACAACACGATCTCATACTGTTTGACTTTGTTTATATGTGGCGGACCCTGCAACCTTTCAAGCTCCAACAGTGTTCTGGAGGCCTTATTTTCCTCTGAGAACAGCTTGTTTATTCATTTACGGACAACGTGAGTAATTCTGAGATCATATCAATGCCTCCAAAATATTGCAAAACACAATATACAGACTTGGTTTCAATGAGAACTGTGCTATAAAGGTGCAATTTGTGAGCAGCTTATAACTGTTAACTAGTTAGCTCAGTTAGCCTTGCAGCTAGTGGTCCAGTCATAGATACCATATATGAAGTGCTATAATTTTTTTCAGGCTAAAGGGGACCATAGAAGTCATTGACAAAATATCAAAACTGTTATTTCCTGATATCATGATATTCATTTTACTCAATTTGTGAATGCTTTAAACGTGCAATATGTAAGAATTGGCCACCTTAAATTCATGCTAGTTCTTGCTAACTGCTGCCGACTGCATTCCCTCTAAACATCCATGGCTGTTAGCTTGTAAGCTCAATTAGCCGTGCAGCTGGCTAGGGGAGCGTTGGCACAGGAGCTTTGGACTGCTTCGGGTTTTCAGGCCCGGGGCTAGCTGATGAGCATGCTTCATTAGCAATCTGTTCAACACGATAAACAGACGTCTTTGACTTCAATTAATCAGTAAAAAAAAATGTTATGTTGATGAATTCTAAAATACCTACATATTGCACCTTTAAACCCCCAATCTCAACAATTGGAATTTCAAGGTAGTCTGTCATTTCCTATTGTGCAAAATAATCTTTGCCACTCTGAAAACAACCCCTGCACCCGCTAGTATGCAACCCTGACGTGTCAGTTGTCTCCCACTGAGCCCAAAATAAGCACATGTTTTTTTCAGGTACTCGGGGTGGGGGTGGGGGGTGGGGGGCGCTTGTTGGCTTGTTTGTGTTATGAAAGGGGCGATGACTGGAGAGTGAAGTGGGGGGTTGGGACCGAAGTAGAAGCCAAGGCACCTATTAATACACTGATAGCTGCCTGGCAAGAGCAGGCTGTTCCAGTCAAAGACAACGCTGGGTGGGGTTTGGGGTGAAAGTTTCCCACGCGCAGACGCGCGGTCTGACTTTCGTGTCCAGGAATCATTCTGAGGTATTCATAAGTCAAGTTAGGAGCTGATCTCAGATCGATGTCTCGGGTGTGAAGGATTACAACTTGGCAACAGTAGACGGAGGAGGGAAAGTGCGTTCCTGAAGACACTTGACTAACATAGAAACAGACAAAGCAAACATGGAAATAGCCTCTGCCAGTGTAATAAAAGCTGGCATGCAAATTTTGCAGAGGCAAGGACGAGGTGCAGGGTGGCATTAGAATAACATTAGTGAGTATATCTCTATTACAGAGAGACAGCTAAGGAATATTAATGCTTTGTAGGTTTCCTTTGCTACGTGTGTCAGGTACATCAAGCAGCATGAAAAGACATCTACGAACAGAGCATCTTGCTGCTGGTGATCGCTAACATGCATGTAAAAATGAATGAAAATCACCCAGGAGAAATGCAAATTCATGGGAAAAAAAAGCATAGCAGTTGTCAGCGCAGCCAGCCTGCTGGGAACAGATTCAAGGTACCTACACCACCGTGTAACCTCCATTGTTTTACTTTACGTTCCTGCTTTGGATGTGAACTGAATGTCAAGTGGAAGAATATACCAAGGCAATGGAATTCAGCTGTATTGTTTTAATGTGTGCTATTTGTTTTTTAATCAGACTCCACAAGTCGGCAAACAAGATATGTTTTTTTCTTTAAATGATGATTTTGAGTGGTTTCAGGCTCGAGCTAAAACCTTCATCATTGACGTTTACAACATTTCAAACATAACTTCTGCTACTGTACGGGAAGCCGTTTATAACTTGATCGCCTCAGCGCTCTGCGCTGACAGACAACACTTCCAGCTTCCAGTTAATGACTGAATGACCGCAATAATGCCCATCTTGACTGTCTCGTGTCATTCACTTTTGGCGCCGTGTAGCGTCCATTATGTTGACCAAGGACTCATCTGCCATCTGTTGTCTTTCGTATTAACGGAGATAATCACAGTGACACCCTGTTCAACTCTATTCTGTTTCTATTTCTATTCACATGGTACTCAGAATTGCAACTGTAGAAGGAGGCAACAAGCCAGCTCAGGGTTTGACCTTCCCTTAACCTGCACTCATCCTCAATGATATATACTGTACAGAATTAAAGTTATATTTCTTTTCTGTTACTATAAGAACTTTAATTGTGTGTGGTGTGGCAGTCATTAGCTACTTTACAGTGATCTTAATATGGTTTGCGATAATAAACACAGTCCCACATTGCTCCAGTCTTCTTACAGGACATATACGTCTATGGTGATCAAATGTGAGTTACAGATCATAAAGTACTTTGTGTTGTGTTGCACTTTCACTTTAAAATCCTCATCCTCGTTATGTTCCTAAAATCACCTATACTTTTACCTAACGTTTCTTGTAAAGAAAAGTTGTTTTATGCCAGTCTTACAATTAAACTGTCTGCTATATTGCTGTGGTTCGTTTTCAAGAGAATGAAACTGCATCACATCCTGAGTTTTATGGACACATTTCACACAACCACATTCAAGTAAAGCCTCACAAAAACCACAGCAATAAGTGAGACCTGACCTGTCCCTTGTATCAAACAAACAGACATGTGTTGCTTACCTTTGCTTTGAGTGAGCTGTCAAACTGTCTTTTCCTCCAAATATCCCCATGCTTGCATGATCCGAGCAGAGGAGGGTCTCATGCTGCTCTACTGTCAACACCGACCAACCTCGGCCACTCAGCTACTGCAGTCAAGCGGAGAAAGGGAGCAAATACACATTTTCCTGCTATCACTTTCAAAATAAAATGCTATCTGCCACATTGCCATTTTTGTTTGAAATATGCTAATGAGCGTCTTCAGACACAGAGGAAGCCATGAAGCCACACATGCTAGTAAACTTTATGACTACCAATGCGTTTCCCATCATTCTGATGAACAGTTTTTACAGTTGATATTGGACATAGGCACGGACCGGAGTGAGGACCATTTGCTGAAGGCAGGAGTGAGCGTGGGTGTTAATGAGTGACGATATATGACGTGAAATAAACCTAAGAAATAAACCCTTCTTATAGATCATTACAATGCCTGTATTGTGTTTGAGTTCATCTTTAAGCAAGTGTAACAAATGCGATGCTTTTATTTTGACGGCAAGGATCAAATACTTAAATCATCATGAATGAAAGAAAAAAAAGATTATAACTACTGTTTTCTGTAAATGATAGATAGATAGATAGATAGATAGATAGATAGATAGATAGATAGATAGATAGATAGATACCTTATTTATCCCGAGCGAAATTCAAGATAATGCAGTAAAAAAGGTTTAGGATATGAAACTATCCTGAAAAATGCTTTGTCGTTCGATTATTATTTAGCTTTCAATGTCAGTGAGTGAAGATAAAACCATTAGTGATTTATATTGTGTTCTGTAGTGGGCTTACAGTAGTTTTGCTGTGAAGTACAACAATGCCATCTGCTGTTTGTAATTGGTGACAGCCGGACCATAAACAACAAATACCAAAATACAGGAGACTATAACAGCAATGTACATGAAGCATAGCTATTAACATCATGTAGTAACTGAATACTTTGCGAATCCTGTGACGTCTGAAGAGTCTGTTTATCTCAGGTAATGCTGCCTTTACGTGCTGCCGGAGAACTTCGGATCTAAGGGAAACAGGGCAATATCGTGTCTGGAAGAATTGTGTTACACTCTGTGCGGTGTACGACACAACCATACAAACTGATGTGTATCACAGCAGTGTTGCCGATGTTACATTCAGTTTAGTTTTTGGAACTTTTATCAGGTTTCACATTATTTGCAGTAGAGATTCATAAAAGTCAGATGAACGCGGGATTCAAAAAATTAATTGTGCCGTGTAACTTTTTACTGTGTGCGATGGGGAGCGACACAGTTTCATTTCATGCAAAATCAGAAAAACATTCCACTAATCAGCACGCGTTTATTTTTTAGTAGAATACAAATGCTCCCTTAATTGCTGCACTGTGTCAAATTATTTCGTTCATATTATTACACCGCAAAAAGCCCTCTTGCCACTTAAATTAGACCATAAACGCATCACGATGTTTATTGGCCTTCCATTGGTCCATCCTGGTCCAACTCTGGTCCAATCACAGCGCGACGGGGCAGAAGCGTGCGCCCCACCTTGTTTCGGTCACGTGACATCAGCTTACGAAGATGGTGGAAGTTTCTTCTTCCTTGAAGTGAAGCCCCGACTGAAACCCAAACATCCTGCAGACCGAGGGCTGGGAGTTCACTGCAGCGTCACCAGTTTGATTTCACAGCTTCCCTCCTGATCCTGGTAAGCGACAGAAGCCGACAGCAACATCACTTATTTGTTTTTTCATGGCCTTTCTGACTTTGGAATTTCCAGCTAGCCATGATGATGACACGGGCTAGTCCGCTAGCAGTTAGCCGGGCTGGGATGGCAGCAGGCTGTCAGAACCGGCGGCCAGCTGACATTCAACACGTACTCAGCAACTCCGGTGACCGCACCGTCACTGTAAACATACACAGTGTTAAGCGTCAGTGCGGTACATTAGCTAGCCAGAACATACTGTTCCTCACTGTACGGCTAACTTGAGTTAGCGTTAGCTCGTTATCCAGTTCTTGTTGGATAAAATTATGTAATCTTAACCAACATTTGTTAGCTTAGCATATCTGAAATGGGATGTTGAAGG
This sequence comes from Diplodus sargus, assembly GCA_903131615.1. Classification (NCBI taxonomy): domain Eukaryota; kingdom Metazoa; phylum Chordata; class Actinopteri; order Spariformes; family Sparidae; genus Diplodus; species Diplodus sargus. The sequence goes on from CAEMYA010000117.1 coordinate 407,892, forward strand.
ATAATGCTTAGCTAAGCTGTCTGTAACTAATATACATGCCGGCTGGCGCAGTTAGAATTAAAGTGGCTGGAGTTGTTTTGCCTAGCTACGTCTTCTCATACAGAGAGGACAGTACGACAAACTCCATTAAGTATATGGTTGGTTTATGTCGCCGCGTTCTTTGGTAAAGTTGCAAGCTTTGTAGGACACACAATATGATACTGAGTCAGCCACTCCGTCCTTAGAACGACATGTCGTACATAAGCCGCAAAGTCCTAACTTATAAGTACTGTTTCTTCGCGCGAGTTGAGTGAACCGGTTGTAGGAAACACCGAGCTGGTATTTGAAACGTCATAACGCTGTTATGGAAAACGGTGTTTCCTTCTTTCCAGTTACCCCGACCTGCCGCAGTTCTGACTGCATACTTCTGTCTGCTTGGATAATTGCAGTTATGTGGGAGTAACGGAGACAAAGAAGGAGAGAGACAATGATATTTTTGTCACAGTTGTTAGTCATCTGCTACTTGGCAAGGTCATGTTGGTTTGTGTCCTCGTCTCCCACTGTTGTTATCTATAGACAGTATAATGTTGAGTAATCTGGTGACTGAACCGGGCAGTTGGATACTGTTTTCCTGTCTGTTTCTCCTGTTATTGGATATTTTTTTACTCTTAATAACCCATCACAAGATTACCAACACTATCGCCTAACCTGGAAGAACCTTGCTATTGACTTTCATTAGGGGTCAATCCATATAGCTTTTTCAGGGCAGATGCTGATACCGATTTTTAGAAATCAAGGAGATTGAAAATCTATATGGGACTGATATTCATTTGCAGTAAAACTGTTTGTGTCCAAACACCCAGTCGATCAACCAGTGATGGATTAAACCTGAGTACAATTTACTCAAGTGCTGTTATTAAGTACAATTTTGAGGTACTTTACTTGAGTATTTTCTTTTTTTTTTTGCTAGTTTATACTTCTTTTCCACTTTATTTGACACATTTAGTTACTTGGCAGATTCAGATTGTTCAGGGTTTGTAAGATATTAATTGTGACGTGTTACCCACCAGATATTGTTGTGAGTGGGACATTGTGTGAGAGGATGCTGCATCAGAGCCACGGGAGCACATTTTTAATTTGGATTATTTCATCAGCAGTCTGACAGAAAAATCACTGATACAGTTAATCTGAAATGGCTGAATAACCACCCCGACAATTGACCAAGGGGCGATAATTGGTCAACCTCTAACTTTCATTGGAGACCTAGTAAGTGATCAAATCAGGTGATCACTTACTAGGTCTCCAATATGTGCTATTGCATATTTTAAAATAGAAATAGTAAAGCCATTATATTTGAATGTTGTATAGAGTGAGTTACTTCCCTGAGTATGGACAGTGATTAACATCAGTTTGATGTAAAACTTTTGAGATTTGTTTCCTCTAAGCTTCATAAAAGAACCTGTTTGTCCTTTTATCTTTCTATCAAGTTGATCATCGTGAAGATGTGTTTGAGCGATATGCACTATTGTTTTTTTACACTTTTTTACACACATGATGTAAGCAGTTTATCTCAGTGGGGCAACCAGTCCATGGAGTTAACAGTTAAGGGAATAGTGTGGCTGTTGCCGAGGAAATGGTACCATACAAGCTCAAACTCACTTTCAAATACCTGAAGTCGATGATGTTATTTAGCTGGTTAAAAAAAGTCTATGGCAGGTCATAGTAGAGTTTAATATGCAGCGAGTGACCTCTTCTGCAAACACGTTCAGCCTGCTTGCAAGGCTGCAAAGTCAGCAGTTGCAATTAATTATTGACAGAGACTAAAGCAGTAGCCAAAGTGAAAGTTTACCCAGGAGCTCCTCACTTTCTCCTGCTCTGCCATGTGCATACTGGACGAGATAGACGGGGGAACATGCATTATTCAGCGACGCATCAAGATAACGCACCAGATTCTAGGAAAGATCACAGGACCTGACTCTCGCACTCACCTGTTCTTTGACTTTTCCCTGTGAATGACACACCGTACATGTCTGCTTTTTTTCTATAAATCGAACATTGTATGACTGGTGTTACCCTCTTTTTTTTTTTTTTTAATAAGCAAAATGATTCCCCCCAAACCAATTAACCCTGTTGCCAGGGTGTCTTAGAATTTCATTTCTATTACAGCTGATATCATATAGATATTATATATACACTTATTTTGCAGTGATCCCTGAAATGCAATTATCACATGCGTGTTACAAAGATAACAAAGACAACATATTAAACAGTTTAAAATCACACCAGTTGCCAGAGACATTCAACCTCACTTTTGGTCGAGCTCTGTTGAGCAGTGCATAAGCAAAGGTTTACTAACTGTATCGTCTTGTTTGTGGTTCTTTATCCGTGGAAAATGAAGGCAATCAAACTATAGTGGAAAAACATGACAAAACATGTGGTTAGCGGCTGGTATAGCCAGATAATGATGGATGGGTGGTTAGATGTTACAAGTTACAATATAAAATAAATATTTACTGAGAGCAGCACCTGCTGTAGGTGTAACCCTTTATGCATTCAGTTGTTGTTTTCAGTTGAGCGGACACTTTACGTGGTTGTGTTTGCAGTCAGGTGTATTTCGCTCTCAGACACAGACCAGGAACATAGACACAGGTGGTATTTTAGTGCACTTTCTGACAAGATTGTCAACCTTGTTTGACTTGATGTGTACAGTGTGTCTGTTGTTCTGTTGCTGAATGCAAGAGCCAGTGTCATTCTTTCTGTGCTGAGGATGGATTCTAGGAAGGGAAGACAAAACCTAGCCTCTCCATCTATTGGAATTGATGCTCCTGATGAGAGTTGTTACATTACATTATAAGTTGGCAGAAATGTTTGAGTGCACTTGATATCACCATAAATTTTGCATGCAATATTAGTATGTATTAGTAGTATGATAGTATTCTTGTGGCTGAAGGCTGTTCTGAAGGTTTGGTGAGCTGCAGTGTGTGTGACCTGGTTGAGTCCAGATCATTTGCCTCATCATTTTTTTCTGGACTGTGAATAAAAGCAGGGCGAGCCTGTTTTATTTCAAATTTCATTTGAAAACTGATTCATGCTCCAAGCGGAAACTGATGAAAGCTATTGTGCACAGTCAAATGTCAGGAACACAGGCAAAACAAGTGAACATATGGGAAGTGACCATGAGGTCATTTACAGGCAGTAAGAAGATTCTAATGTAATTCATGTAGGCAACAATAGGAGCTAGTCTTATTGAGCATCATCTGTTTTATGCCTCTTGCCTCAAAGTCTGCGCTAATGAACCACATTATTCGAATTGGTAAAAATGAAGGCAGCACATTGGCTCACTGATGCCGGTTTGATTCCTGGCTGGCTTTCTCTGTTCTCCCTATGCTTGCACTTGTTTCACTGACATTGCACACAATATGTTTGTGTTTGGCCAATAAAGATTCTTATAAAAGTGACTGTCTGATGTTATGCAGTCAGTATTATGTGTCCGAATGCTGAACCATACTTGATTATAATACTTAATAGGAAAACTGATGCTCGTTAAAGGAAATAAAACTTAATTAAGCTTGTGCGTGAGCGTTATTGTTCACCTATTCACTGTAAGCCTTAGTAAACTTTGAGGAGGGTTAGTAAAACATGCAGTCCTTTATTATTGAGGTAGGGTTGGACAATTTTCTTGAAAAACTTTTTTCAAGCCTTTCATATTGTGGGCCAAGTTAATCAAAAGGATATTCATGTGTATTCATGTATATGCTGCTCATCTGCAGCAGTGGGAAACTAGTTTTTCATCACCCTAATGATGTGTTTTCTGTGCTACAGGCCTTCCTCCCAGCCCTATGTCATGGCCAGTGGAGTCACCAAGCCAGGCACTTCCAATGGATACCCCATGAAGGCACAGCTACAAATTATTGGTGAGCCACAAAAGTTAGGTTCTATTGTTTCTTTTTTTTTATTTTTATTTTTTTTATGTTTGTGTATTTTTTCCCCTCATTTTGCATTCAAAGTTATGTCATATATGTTCAAAACATGATTAACATGGCTTTTTTAATACTGTAAACAAAGAAGTAAATAATAATTTAGATAATTACCATATTGTTATAATAGTAAATGAAAGTTGGCTAAATTCCATTCAGTTTCTTCAGTATCAGGGTCCTGATGATGTGCATGCTGGCTCACTGTCACACTGTCATGGCTTACTTGGATGCTTAATGGTATAATATGTAAGAAGGCCACCTATCAAATTCATACTGAAAGGAGCACTATGTAGAATCAGAAGACATCACTGATTAACTTCTTTCTTCCTAAACAAACTGAATAAACAAACTGACCTTAAATGACAACATCATTTTACTTCATTAGCCCTTGAGAACAGTGTTTTTATTCAGTTATGGAAAAGTTTCTATTATTATCTCATTAATATTGTAAATATCAAAATTCTGAGTTTGAAATCCTTCTCCAAAAAGACATATTGCCCCTTTAAAACAAATAAGGGGCAGCCGATGAACAGAGTTAACTGTAGCCTCTGTTTGCTAGTCAGCTCAGTTGGTAAACACCACCAGCAAGGGAGCTTTGGACCAGGACGGGCTAGCTGGTTGCATGGTGACTTCAGTAGGCCTAAATATCCCTGTAATACAATACATAGACATCATAATGTCCAAACTGTAAAATGAGTTACTCTTTGAATGTTTATAAAGAATATTCTTTCATATTGCGCCTTTTACAGAGCCACTGTTAATGCCTTAACACCTGCGCTCTTACTATGACATGTAAAAATGTCTGCTTTATTGTGAGAACTGTCTAGTTTGCATTCTGAGGTAGTCATTACTGCTGCCTGATCAGCTTAAATACATTTTGTACTGTTTTTTTTTTATTTCAGCTGGCACAGGCGAGAATTAATCACAAATCATGTTCCTTTGTTCTGCTTTTCATTTAAAAATATGTGCTTTATTTCCTTGTTCCTGAATATTGCGTGGTTCCTTATCCTCATCTCCCTGTTTCAGTGCTGTCAGCAAAACTAAAAGAGAACAAGAAAAACTGGTTTGGTCCCAGTCCCTATGTTGAAGTGACGGTCGACGGCCAGTCCAAGAAAACTGAGAAATGCAACAACACCCACAGCCCCAAATGGAAGCAGCCGCTCACTGTGTGAGTTATAGTCTTGTCAGGATAGCCAGACCCATGTGACATTTGATCACAGTTTTGATGATTATTCTTGATTGTGTTCTAATTAGAGCTGCAACAACTAGTTTAATAATGTTTAATTAATTGATTAATTTAAGTTGTCAAATGCGTTGCCAACCATTTTCATCAGTTAGTTGCAGCTCTAGTTCCAACCATACCTGTGTTGAATTGTTTTTAAAATGACGATGTTTGCTCAGGACACTGAGTGAATTGTACTGTTTGAACTTTTGCAGGAAATGTATTCAGCTTTGGTAGGCATCTTACCCTGATTATGAGTGATCCCGGTGTGTTAAATGTCCCCAGACTGGTATTCCAGGAAGCTCAAAACAACCCTGTTCCTTGTAAAAGCTATCAGCACTTTGCACTTGTTGTTAAAACTCTGAGGTAACACTTCAAACTGTTCATGAAACTACAATTACTGTCCTTTGGTGTCTTGCCATAATTGGCCATCAGTGATACAGTACAAGCACTTGTACAAATCTGCTGATGGTCTTGGTGTAATAAGCCTTTCTGGCTAATCATGAGATTGCTCATCGTCCCCAGAGATTGAATCAAGTAATTGCAGGAATCGGTGTATTTTTTGGATGTTTAGTTTTGGGGAAGAAGAATGTTTTTTTTTTTTTAAATATTCTTGCTGACTGTAGTATTTAGTGTTGCACATCAACATTTCTTCATAAAACTGTCCAGACCTTGAGGAGTTTCTCAAAAGCCTTCAAAAATAGACTTCCGTATAATTGTATAAAATTGCTGGCGTAACATCTGATCTTGATCAAGATGTCTTGCCTCCAGCAAGTTTCTTTCCGAATGAGTCACCAGGACTTGGTTTTCAGGAAGGCTTTTCTCTCTGGAGTAACTCAGAGTTCAGGAGAATGGTGTGACCAGTTGAAAGAATTGATATGCTATCTCCCTCGGGTTAGCACTTACAAGGAAAATGCCACATGGAGGTGAGGGAGTGTGTCCGGTTCACTTACAGGAATCCTGTTTCTAAACATATGCTGTACACTTGGTGCACTCCCTGCAGTGCAACATATTCACACATCAGATTTCCTCTTAATTTTAGCCTGTACAGGATCCATCTTAATATAGAGCTCTCCTACAGTTTCCCCTGGACCCATGGGGGGCAGAGTTATTACATAACAAGTGTTTACTATGGGATGTAATGGGACCTGAGTCCATCTGTCCACAAATGTTTTTTTTCCTGGGGGCGCTGAGGGTGCTAGCTAAACAACTGTCATAGTGATGGTTATAGACACTCGTTGTCCCCGAATAGCTTCTGAACTTTATTGTCTGTGGTGCTTTCACAACCAGACTCTCGCTGCTCACAGCTGCTCACAGCTGCTCACAGCTGCTCAAACCTGCTCAAACCTGCTGAAGTTGAAGTCATTTTTTGTCCTTGTTGGTATCTGTTACACTGCTTTCTTTCACAATATCATTTTAACCAGATGCTAAAAAAAGAGGAAATAAAGCTCAGTGAAAACTGTGATTAATAAGATGATTATGCTGTCTGTGAAGTCCCGATAGTTAGTTCCTGTAGAGCTTTCTGAAATCAGATCCTCAGTAGACAAGAGCAAGGCACGGCTCCTTTTACACTTCAAAAGCATCATGTTCCAACTGAACTGTTTGTTTGGACAGGATTGTGACTCCATTCAGCAAACTGGTGTTTCGGGTGTGGAGCCACCAGACCCTGAAGTCAGACGTGTTGTTGGGTATGGCCACGCTGGACGTCAGTGACACGCTCAAGTCTAACGACATGAAAAGTGAGTGTATGTTACAAAGACACGCTGAATACACACACAGCTGTTCTGCGTATGCTTTTCACTTCCTGTTTCACTACATGCTATGAATATTTCCTTTGTTTCTTTCAAAACAATACGTGCCAGCTCCGTCAGGGCGTCCTATGCATGTGCATCTGTTCCCCAAACATTTTAGATTTAATTGACAGAGACACACTTGGTGTTCTGTTAGAGATGTGTGATCAGGCAAACATACCTCCTGAATGATTGGAGGCTAGTTTCAACCCACGATCTTTACCAGCACATGCACAGATGTTAACACTTACCAAACCTGTACCAACTCTTCTGCACTTCAAACCAAGCTAAGGTTAATGCAACAACACAAAGCCAGACTACTAAATTAACCTTTATCTCAAAAGGCTGCAGTGATTATAAAGACATGATGTCATGTCAGATTGTTCAAATGTCAATGAAATAGTGTATTTAGATCAGTACTCAGTCTTGTGCCACTTGAAATGAATTTAAACATATTTGTATTTATTTATTTATTTATTTATTTATTCATTAACATTATTTAGGGGATGTGTTCTAATATTATCTTTATTCTGTATATGTAACCAAGAATGTAAGGTGCCTTTTCTTGGTCGATTTGCCAAACAGAGCATGTTTTTGTTTATCAAATAGTTTCGGCGGTATGTTCTTTGTTTTCCTGTTGCTGAAACTCTTGAAGCCGGGGCATTGTTCATTTATTTGAAACTGCATTTGCAGTTGCAAGAAATGTAAATCGCATCACATCCTGCACATCCGAGGTTTTTGCAAAGCCTTATCTGCTATCTAGGTGATGTGGTACGTGTTGATACAGCTTTGTGCCAGCAGTCAAACAAAATGTAGAAATGGTAGGAGGCCATCAAGTACTTGATCAACAACCACGCAACCCTACTTTCAAAGCATTTGCACATGTGGATTATCAGATTTTTTTTAGAGTGAAAAATAAATCAATGAGGCAGTGCACTCAACATTTCTGGAGCAGGCTGCTGGTTTTTGTCAACCCCCTTTTCCCTGTAGATTTTTATCTTTGGTTTGTTTCTCAAAGACTCCATTCACTCCCCTGCCTGGTCATTTTTTATGCATGGACCCTGTCCAGCAGTGCTAATGACAGAGAACTCTGAGTACAAATCACATGGCATGAGCTGATTGACGTTCCATGTCAGAGCAGGATAATACGCTCTGATCTCCATATGTTTGTAATTTCAGTGACTCAGAGATTTGATTTCCTGTTTGAGCCCATGATTATCTGAGCAAAAACAGCAACATTTAGCCTGAACAGGAACAGCTGATCGAACAGTGTTGTTGTGTTCCTCTCATTCATTTAGATAATTTATCCTAATTCAAACTGAAATGTCTCTCTACACTGAGCCAAGGAAAAGACTACTAATATAGCTATGGAACTGGAATTATTCATTACAACATAATTGGCTAGAAAATGAGTATTTCCAGTGTATTTCTTGATGTTGATAATCTATTTAGTGTTGCTGCTATATATCACTGGTTTTACGTTGAGGAAATGTAAACTGTCTATGCATCCCGTCAGTGATTGGCTCAATGTATGCCTATGCCATAAACAGCACAAGATACATTTCAGTTGTCATTGTCTTACCTGTTGTATTTTTGTTGTCTTGCTGTAGTCTCTGAGGTGGTGCAGACGTTACAGCTGTGTGCGGACAGAGACCAGTCAGATGTGGTGGGAGATTTGTCTGTCTGCCTGGACGGCATGACAGTCGACCCAGAGATGTTCGCCACCGCCGAGGCTGAGAATCACAGTGAGTCGCAACTGAGCCACAAACTGGATTGACTTTATTGGCTACTGTAAAAATTCCTGCCTTGGTCTGGTTGAAACAAAATTAACACATTCAGATTTTTTTTTTATTTTACATTTTTTACTTCCTTTCAGTTCAGTAATGTGAGATAATCAAGCATCAGCTAAGATATTGCCTTAAAATAGTATCACAATATTTTTAGTTTCGATCATGATAGACAGTATATGTTTTTTGCACTTCAGAAATGTTAGGACAGGGGACAAAATCAAACATCACAATGTTTTTCAGTACATCAATATCAATATTGCAACAGTATTGTATGGATGACTTTTGGTACTGACACAAAACATTAACACAATGAGATTTTTATAAATTGCCATGAGTAATGTGGCTGTAATGCCTAAGTGGGTTAAGTCAAATACTGGAGCCAGTACAACAATCTGTTAAGTCAAGAAAACTACATCACTTGATGGTTACTTAAGGGCTGTCCACACCAAGAACGATCACAACCACTATCACAAAAACGATGTGAGCATCCTCACTGATGAATGTTGTGTAAACAGTGCCGCTGAGCAGCTGTGTCGGCAGCTTTAGAAATAGGATATTGATGGCCTGTTGCTTTATGTTGCACAGAGAAACAACAAAAAGAAAACCCCCAGAAGGATATGATTTTATGTAATTCTTCAAAGATGAGGAGTTAAGAGAATCCAACACCTTTTGTTAGGAGAGGTGCAGTCTTTTGAAGACAAATTTTATTTATAGTTAAGCCGATTCAACATCAAAACAAGTTTCAGAAAGATGTGTTTTTATTTGTAATTTTCAGCCAAATATAGGATATGTAAGCATTTAATAAGTTGGATAAACATCCAAGACAGAGATACTAGAGTAGACCTTCTGAAGAATGTCTCCTTCCATCCATTAACTTGCGTAAAAGAGGTCGGCTACAGTTGGAAACCAATATTATAAGCACTGCAGCAACACTATTTTGTAGGAAAATGTTCAAACTGTTCGATTGGGTGTATGCTGATTGGCTGTCCGTGTTTCTGTTGTTCATTAAAATGCTCTGAAGGTGATCCAAGGATATCGTTCCCCATTATTGTTGTCATTATACCTGTGACGTGCACACTACCATGCACACATGTTACAAAGATGTTGTCAAAAGTTGTCATTCTTGGTGTGGATGGCCTTTTTTACTACATAATAATGCATAACTTAATCTAAAATCTAATAGTGTCATATCACAATAACAATTTTATTATCGATATATTGGCCAGCACACAAGATTTCTAAACACAAAACAAGCCTAATTTTTTGTTGCGTGTTTTTACCTCAGGTAAATCAAATGGGGAATCACAACCAAATGGGGATCATGTCTTAAGGTGAAGTATCCATTTCCGTCTTCAGTCGAGTATCACAAGTTTCACATTTCCATTTTATTTTCCTGATTTATTTATCTTCTTCTGCCCCTCTTGTTTACAGGCGGAGTCGAGACAACTCTCCAGCTGTGGACGGTGTAGAGCACAGGTCTTCTCCCAGTGGCCGGAAGTCAACGAACAGCACAGGGTCTCCCTCTGTGTCATCTAGGCCTCTCCGACCACCCAGACCATCCAGACCTCCTCCTCCAACCCCCCGCAGACCCACCTCTTCACCAGGTCAGACATTTACCTAAGGGAGGACCTGTTCTAGACACTTTTCAACTAAGAAAGAAAGAAAGAAAGAAAGGGAAAGGTCAAGTGCTCTCCTCTTTACAGACTGTCACAATCTAATCATTGTCAAACATTTACCATATAGCTCTCACACACTCTGAATGACTTTTGTACACCCACTTTACTTTAATACTAGCCATATCCACACAAGGCAACAGTGAGGAACAGAAACTATAATCAGGGCAATATAAGAATAAAATATATTTTATTAAGTCTATTGTTTTACCTTTGCCACCTCTAGCTGCAAAGCATCCTATCTTGATTAGAAACAATAGGATCTAACTCTGTGATGTCTCATTGTCTCCTCAGCATCTTCCAGCAACGGTTCTGCACCAGCTGATGGCAGCGATGGTCAGTCAGGCTCTGATACACCGGTGCGAACGCCTGCCTCAGGACCCTCCCCAGCTCCAGACTCAAGTCCATCGACTGGCTCGGACAGGAACTCCACCTCAGCCTCTGCCTCTGCACCGGCCTCAGCCTCAGCCTCAGCCACAGCCACAGCCACAGTCTCAGCCTCAGCCTCAGCCTCAGCCTCAGCTTCAGCCTCAGCTTCCACCTCTGCCTCTGGAGCTGCAGCAACCAGACAGCCAACCAGCAGCATCACTCCTGCTGTCACTCCCAGGGTCCCTGCTGTCAACGCTGGACCGTTGCCGCCTGGGTCAGCTCTCACTATGTTTTTTTTTTTTTTTGCAGAAGAGTTGCTTTATGCTGGTTTTGGTTAAAAAATAATCAAAACAATATTTGTTGGGGCACAAATGTCACCAACGCAAATGAACGTGTCTTTAACATGAAAGATTGACAAATGTTATGTGATCTTTCCCAATCATTCTCAGCAAGCCGAAAAAGACTGGTTGTATGTTTTGCTCCTTTGTGTAATGAACAAAGAAAAGTCACAAACTTCATCAACAGAAAGTTCAAGAAGAAAAAGAATGATTAAACGCTTCACTGGGACTAATGTATTGCAAAGAAATAACCTTTACTGCAGCCCAGCACATTGCAGCAGTGAGGGAGAGTTTAGTGATTTATTAAGTCCTGAAGCCACATACAGATAAATGG